>CM068321.1:36371359-36478859 GCA_034766995.1 Acanthacorydalis orientalis | reverse complement strand
AATCAAAAATGATCAGTAACTATTTATTAAACATTTTTGAGTAGAAAAAAGTTTCATGGTTTCTGGGGTGAAAAAAGTCAATTAGTGCAAGTGAATTGAGTCAGAAAAGTCAGAACTGAGTTGAGACTTTTTAAATTAATTAAATATCTGATAGATCAGCAAAAATTTAATAAAAATAATAATTTTCCACTACCAGATAATAATTATTCATCTGATATGAAGACCGTGCATTCAAATAATATAAAATTCATAAAAAAAAATGATCACGAACGATTAGATCCGTTCGGATCCCATCAATGAAACAATGTCATCGTCGTTACACGAAGAATACTTTCCGTGCGAGCGCGGTTCTTCGAGAGTGATTTTTATTAAAAAATCAGCACATGACCGAACAGCACTGACCGACATGTCGTCCACATGTAATTTACAGAATCTCGTCGAAAGTGATCACCTGTCGACAATAAAAAAAGATGGTCAACTCATCTCGGAAGGGTTTCGAAACAAAGTCAAGACGTAATAGACTCGACAGTTAAATGGACGGCGACCGAGGAGCATCAACCGCACAAAAGAAATCAATCTCGGACATGTGTGTTGTAATTCTGGTCCGGCGCGCGGTTATCGCACAATAAAAAAATTGATTGCGATGACTGGACCGAGGATGATGTTCCGTTTTATGGATAATTGTCTAATGTTCGCCTTTTTATGTTCTATTTTTATTTATATACGTGATTTTAAGACGATAAGATACATAAATGGTGCCATTGTATCTCCTGTCGGACATCTATTGGTTCAATCGATACAACTTGTATTTGAAATCTGATTCGAAAATCATTCTATTACATTGTGAAAAATAATAGAATAATAGTCATACTAGAAAAACTATTTTATTGTTCGATAGATTCTATTATTTTATAATACTTTCAAAATTATAACAAATATAAAGATCATGTTTATTAGCACGGCTTGACTTTATCCAATCATTGTTTAAATATTTTAGTGACAAGAGTTAAGTTTCGTTTCTTGTAGTTCTATCCAAATGAACAGAGATAATAAACATTGTAGATTTACTGCCATTTGGAACAGATTTCCATGAACCAACAGACAATACCTCCCAGTATAAATATTGAACAGTTATTAAACAAAAAGATGTGTTATGAATTAGAACAATGCATGAAACATTTTTTCTGTTTCGAACATGTTTCTTAAACAATACATTTCAATTCAAAGTAGAATTCAACGATTCAGAATTCAAGCTGCCTGTTAAATCTATATTGTTATTAAAAATACACGATTAATGAAAATAAAACATGAATGAGAATATTAACTAGAAGTGAATTTATGAATCGGTGCTTATTTTAGAGCAACCGTTCGTAAATTCAATAAATTTTAATTCAAGTTATTTACTTATTTGAAAGGTGTGCGTATCTTTTTCGAACAACAAATAAATTAAAAAAATATCATTGAAAATCAATATCAGTATTCGATTCACTCTATTTTCCATGTCAAGTAAATATAAAATTATAGAATTACTAAACATATGAATTAATTGAAAATAAAACAAAAAAATGTATGAAATAAATCCCGTTCTATGATTTTTTCTCGATAGAAAAAAATACAGTGTATAAAAGTCTCGATTGATATTCGAGCGACTTTTAAATTTTTTATATAACTGTCGAGTATAATTTTTATTTATTTTACAATTCCATTATAACTGTTGCATTAATATTTCAATTTCTCTTAATTGAGAAAACGTTTCGAGTATGGCTTTTATCATTATGAAATTCAAACATTTAAAATCCAGTGAATAATGAAATTATTTCGTTATTAATTTCATTATCGACTTAAATACACACACACACACACAGCAATATATATTAATGTGTGCATGTAATCGGACGAGCACTCGAAGAAACTGTTTTAATTTGTCACGCTCTGTTAAAGTGTTTCATTAATAAATCATTAATTAGTTTGAAGAAATCGTATATGCGCTCATTTACATTGAAACGATAATAAGTATCTTGATAGACCATAACGTTATTGTTAATTGGCCAACAAGAACAGCGCAGAAAGATAATTGGGAAGATAATTGCGAGGGTAATAACAGCGGACGCATCGACGGTGTAATTTTTTTTGGAATTATTTATTTTATTACATAGATATTGTAATAATACAAGCAAGGTGTTTTAAAACCGTAGTAACAAATAAAAAAAAAACAGAGGTAGGAAACAATTATACACAGTACAAAAAAACAAAACTAAAAACGGTGTTCAGACATAGACTTCTCAGTGGTAGTGGTGGTGACTGTGGTAGTCTCCTCCGAAATCGAACGATGACGAGTGGTCCTCGTGCACCGGGACCGCTACTGGCACCTTCACTGGATACGGTACTGGTTTCTCGACCGGATACGGGACGTGTTTCTCGACGGTGTACGGTACGGGTCTGTCGTATGGTACTTTGACAGGGAATGGAATTTCCTTTTCGACGGGCACGAGGACTTTCTTTTCGACTGGATACGGTGCTGGGTATGGTACCTTGACTGGATATGGTACTGGCTTCTCGACCGTGTACGGCACTGGTCTGTCGACTGGGACTTTGACTGGATACGGGACGACTTTCTCGACCGGCACTGGTACTTTCTTCACGACCGGCACTGGGTACGGTTTCGGCACATGCACTGGCACTGGTCTGTCGACCGGTACTTTCACTGGGTACGGTACGATCTTTTCGACCGGGTACGGTTTCGGCACTGGTACTTTGACTTCGACTGGATACGGGATATGCTTCTCGACTGGATACGGCTGTGGCACAGGCACTTTAACCGGAACCGGGATCTTCTTCTCGACCGGATACGGAGCTGGGACGTACACCTTAACAGGCACCGGACGGTCGACTTTCACGTGCACCGGGACATGTACGGTCTTCTCGACTGGATACGGGTGCGGCACGGGTACCGGCACTTTGACATGCACTTTGACCGGATACGGAATCTTCTTTTCGACAGGGTACGGATGAGGCACTGGTACTTTGACTGGGTACGGAATAGTCTTGTGGACCGGGACCGGTACGGTCTTCTCGACCGGATACGGAACATGGACGTTCTTGACAACAGTGACGGTTTTCACGTGATCTTCATGATGTCCATGACCGAAACCGAACGAGTCGCCGCCGGAACTGAATCCGTGGCCGAAACTGTCCGATGAACTGAAACCGTGGCCGGATTCGAATCCACCGTGGGTTCCGAGATCGAATAAGCCACGTTTGGACTGAGTTTTCTCCTCTGCTTTGTTTTTATGTTCTGCCGAAACGACAGCTACGGCCAATATCACAGCAACTACCTACAAACCAAACCGAACACGTTCGATACATACATACATATATATATATATATATATATATATATATATATATATATATATATATATATGTATATATGTATAATGTACATATTTATATAATATATATAAATTACCAAAGACTTCATGATGATGTTGTTTTTGCTTGTCTGAAGTCCAGGAAGATACTGGATACTTCGATAAAAAACTCGAGCGTTTTTATAGTGATTACACTTTCTATTAAGATTCAACCTCGAACTCCCTCCAACCCTCCGAGTCGGGTTCCGCACAACACATTCTAATCTATTTTGATTGGTCTGGTGCATTCCACTGAAGCATCGCAAATATGATAATGAATTACGCATAAAATTATAGGTGCATGAAGGCGCACATCGAACTCGGAGCCATGTGAAAGCAAGTGAGACGTCGAAACATGCACATGGCAGAACGCTCGTGTAATTATTGCACGATGTTCGATTTGATTTTTTTCATACATTTTTTTTCCTCGTTCTCGGACCGAGCACCGAAAATTTACTCAATTCGCAAGAATGTTTCAGTAATCGTGTTTCGGCCGTACGGAATTATGAAAGTCGATTATCATTGTTTAAATTATTAGCACACACATTAACACACACACATATGTATATATATATATATATATATATAAAATTATTCTTGAAGATAGATGTCAATTCTTGAAATTTTTCTTTTGATTCAAACAAAACAAACTGCGAGATTATAATCAAATTCTGACTATAATTTCAAGTAGCTAAATAAAAATTTAACGACGTTAGAGTGCACTCCATTTTATATAAAGTGAATGAATCATAAATTACCGATATCTTCGACAATCTATAAATATCCACATGTTTTCTATTTATTTATTTATCCGATATGCGATAACTCGATTAAAATGAAAATTTCACAAACCATAACATTCAATTAAAAACAATAATGAATGTTACAACCGAAGTTGTATTTTTTATAGTCGTAATCACAGAAATGATTTTCTGATCAAAATGTTCAATAATTGATTATGAATTAGATTTATCTGCAGATAAACGCTGTGAGTATATATCATAGCTATTGAAATGCACATAAACCATTATACAAATAGGCATTGTTCGATTACTGAAAAGTTTGATCAGAAAAAGTGTTTGTGTTTGTCAGAAATAAAATTCAGTTATGAAAATTCAAGCTTAAACAGCTCGATATTTTAAAAAAGACAGATGCGAGTAAACATGTCATTATCTTCTATAATAATTTCATTTCATTTTCATTTCGCTGGTCAATTGATCAAAATAACCGAGGATAGAAACGTTACGTTTATCCAAGTATCAGAAAAAATATTGCTAATATAGATAGCCATAGAGATATTTGTATCAATCAATGATCGATTAAAATAAAGCAACGGTAGGTTTATCAGAGTAATTCATAACAGTAAGAGAGAAACTTCAAAGCATTCATTTCTGAAAACAAGCGTACTCTCTAGAATTTCAGTACTGTACCCTAAAATGCATCCCTTAATCGCAAAAATGTTTCAGTGAGTTAGAAATTCATAAAATACAAGACCTTTAAGTTTTCTTGTGTAATATGAATCTTGGAATTCTATAGTCAGTCATTTAAGGTTCCATCATCCAAAATATACTTAAATGATGAATATTCTAAAATAAATAATTTGTAATAATCTATTTCAACGATTATTCTTCACTTATTAGTAAAATTTACTGATCTTTACACCTAAATGTGTCTTAAATAAATATTTATATTCAGAAATACCGACTAAAATGCTTAAAAAATACGATAGAAAAATTTAAATACAAGTAAAAAGAATTATCAAGTTTGTTTCGCATGTTCAAATCATTTCTAAAGTACACAGTATAATGGGAATTTAATCAGAGAATAAATTCTTCTTCTTTTTATATAAGATTTTTTATTTTAATCACATAATCAGTCAATTAAATTAGGCATCTATAAAATAAATATGATATTATTTGACCTTTATAGAGACCAACGTTCTTCGAATGATCCACACTGCTGCATACTAAAATTATTTCCGTTCTAATACAAAGGATTTGAAGTAATCCTCTATTCCTTATTAAAACTTCTACTATCAAAATTACTGACTCGACTGCATGTAATTGTAGTTTTGATCATTAATAATATTTGCATGGTTGTGTTTGATTTATTGAACTACTTTTACAATGTGTATATATATATATATATATATATATATATATATATAAAGTTATTTTAATCAGACTTTTTTATGTTTAATTATTTTTGTGCCGATTAAAACGAATTTATAATGCAACAAGAGCTAACAATTTCAAAAAGAGATAAGGAGCGTTGCCATAAAATTAAAAAAAATTAAAATAAATCAGACCGTATAAACATAAAATAGTATATATAAATTTAAAAAAAATATCTGTACTTTCTTACAGATGTGTTTGATAGTTAAATATCTTTTATATTTTTTATGTCATTAATAGATATGTGTAGATGAAGGGATAAGGAATATTTATTATTATTATTTTTTCATTTTAAGATAAAAGAAACACACACATATATATATATATATATATATATATATATATATATATATATATTTATATATATATATATTTATATATATATAATTCGAATTTATTTTAAATCAAAAACGTATTCTTGCTTTAAAATAAAAAATAGATTTCATGTATGATTACATTTTTTAATTTTGATATCGTGTGGCAACAAACAGAGCTTAGATTTCTATACTCTTTTGTTGTAACTTTTTCCTGCTCATATATATATATATATATATATATATATATATACATATACATATATATATATATACATATACATATATATATATATATATATATATATATATATATATATATATATATATATATATATTAATATAATCAACCTAGAGATATAGTTTGAAAAAGCCAGCGATTAGTCTTCTAAATCGCAAAAATTTAATACAGTGAAATTCTGGAACTGATTTGTTAAACAATCGACTCATTAAACAATTCTCAGATGAAGATTTAATTTTTTTCACCTCAACAGCCACAAAAAGGTTTTTTTAGTTTGTGGAGCTACATAATAATACTTCTATATGATAACCCTACAAACATAAATCGAAAATATCTAATATTATCTTCAATATTTACGAAAATTCAATTTTAAAAAACTCAGTAGTTAAATAAATAACCAAAAAAAAATAATTATCAAATGTAGAATTAATTTCCCTCACCCCGAAAATCACAAATATTAATCTACAGTTTTTAGAATGAGAGAATAATTCGTACCCATAAAAATTCCACAACGATAGTTTAAAAATATTAAAGATTAAACTTATAAGTCGCAAAAATTCATTTAAAAGAAATTTTCTAGTTAAACAATCGTCTCAATAAACAATTATGAAATTAAAAGTTGATTTCAGCCATTGTTCAGACTAGAAATTTTTTTTTGTAATTTATTGCGTGAGATAGTAATGTTGTCATATGATAAATTTACAAATATAGTTCCTAAATGTTTAAGATTAGCCTTAAAATCGACAAAAATTCATTTAAAAGAAATTTTCAATTTAAACAATCTCAATAAACGATTGTGAAGTAGAGGGTTAATTTCACTCATCCCATAAACTACAATTTTTTTTTTAATTTATGGAGTGAGATACTAGTGTAATCAAGTGATAAACTTACAAATATAGTTCTACAATGTCTAAGATGAGCTTTTAAATTCACAAAAATTCAATTCAAAGAAATTTTCATGCTAAAAAATCATCTCGATAAGCAATTACGAAATTGACGGTTAATTTTCCCCGTTCCATAAGCCACCAAAACATATTTTTCGTGGTCTATAGGGCGAGAGAATAACTAATTTATGAAACTGAATTCAGAAAGCGATGGAAGTGTATATGAACGGCTCATGCGATATAAATGTATGCAGTCATAAATTATTAAAGGAATGCAACTTCAAAGAAAGAACACACATGGATACTTATATTTTATATAAATTATTTATAACAGATACAAAACAATAACGATAACAATAACAAAAAAACACAACAATATAATCAACAGATAATTACAAAATACCTAGGACTTAATATTAATTAATACAAACAGAACGACGAGAGAACATTCAGGAGGCATATCAGTACGATATTTACATTTATAATTATCCTAATGGCCGTTTGTTATAATAATGAACGGTCATTTGAATTGAATATTTACAAGTCTTCATTCTGCTTCAAGATAATTCGTATATGGCGATAGTATATTCTTTTTTACATGTTAGTTCCATGAGATATTTATTTATGGTTATGGAAAGTTAGTAGAACGGATCTTTTAAAATATATATATGTACAAAAATCTAACTGACTGGATATGTAACACGTGTTGTAAAATTTTTAAAAAATATTTATCACGCTGTATCATCTTTGGCTTGATTTTCGTCAGTTTCTTTTTCGCCTTTCTTCTCTTCGACGACGTCAGGGATCGTGTCTCTCACTTTATACGGGATCCTCCTCTCTAACGTGACAGGCACCGGCTTCAGCACCGTGATCGGAACCGGCCTCTCGACCGGCACTTTAACCGGATACGGTACGAGTTTCGTCACGGGATACGGCACCTGTTTGATGACCGGGTACGGGCGCGGTTCCTTGACTTCGACAGGCACCGGGACCGGTTTCTCGACGGGAACAGGCACCGGTCTAGGCACTTTCACTTCGACCGGCACCGGTACGATTTTCTCGACCGGCACGGGCACCTGTTTCTCGATTTTGACAGGGATCGGTTTGACAACGCGCACGGGGATATTCCTGAAGAAGTAGACTTTGACGGGATACGGCACTGTCTTCTCGACAGGGTACGGTTTCGGTATAGGCACTTTCACTTCGACCGGGTACGATATTTTCTTCTCGACCGGATAGTAGTGCGGCACTGCCACCTTCACGGGCACCGGTATGATCTTCTCGACGGGAAACGGTTGCGGAACGAACACTTTCACTGCGATCGGTCTCACGACAGGAACGTGTACCGGGATGAGAATCCGCCTGTCGATCCGATACTTGTACGGCATCGGAACCGGCACCTTGATCCGCAATTTCACCGGATAGAATATCTTCTTCTCGATCGGGATCGGTTGCGGCACGTGGACTTTCACTGGATACGGGACTAGTTTCTCGATCGGCACGGGGATCTCTCTCTCGACTGGGTACGGTACGGGTATCTTCTTCTCGATGTACACCGTTCTCGGTTCACGGAACTCGTACTTCGGTCCCGTGCTAGCGGATATTAAATTGTCTTGCATATTGTCCTGTTTCGTGTCGTCGACAAGGAAATTTTTATCCGGCGTTTCGCATAATGTCAACACGTAAAAGTACTGTACAGTAAAACCGATTATCTGAAAGAGAAGTTTAATAAAAGAACAATCACCGGATCGATTCGCGTGTTTGTGTATATCTGTATGTATAATATCTGTCTACGGTTTTTGACATTCGTGTCTCGTGAGCATTTTTATGATCTTTGTTAGGCGTTTTATAGTCTCGTTGTGTATTGGCATTGAATATAAAATAACACTAGATGTTCCTTATCTACCCTTTTCCGAAGTCTATACATTCATACACACACACACACACACATATATATATATATATATATATATATATATATATATATATATATATATATTAAACCACAATAAAGATACGAAAAAATCTACAATAAAAATCTAAAGTTCAAGAAACTCATTAATTTAATATTTGATATTTATATTCAAAGACAGGAAATAACAGTATATATTTAAAAATAATCGTTTTATGGAAACATTCAATGATATTTATGAAATAACTAAAGTTTGTATTTTTGGTGCAAATTTGATAAAAATATGAAACAGGCACATAAGTATATTTTTAAAAAAAGCTTTGCAACTTTTTCGCTTTCATTTCATAAATCTGTACAAAGAATCGCAAAGAACTGATTTTAATTAAAATATCTCGCTGTATCAGCATGGAATCTCTTCAAACTTTGTTATTCACTTCCTTCAATATTTGAAAAATGGCACGTTTATCTCTCTGATCGATTCATAAATCGAACAAAATCAACAATTTACAGATAATTTTTAATGCACAACGTTTACAAACGATTTTATTGTGTTCTCTCGAAATTGAACTTCATAGTTCGAGTACGCGAGAAAAAAATACTTTTTTAATATCTAACAGAGACTTATCGGATGAGATATTTTTGTATAATTTATGAAGAGAAGAGAAAACAATTCATCTGTGACAGGGAATTTAGTCAATGTCAGACTTTCATCAATATGTAGAAGAGATTATTATCCAAGAGTTAGTTTTCAGGAATTAAATTATTTTAGATAATCGTGCCCTTTTCAATACCTAATTGAAACCTATAGAGCCTTTTCTTAATATCAAATATACATAGCTGGAATAGATTTGTGAACTTTAAACGATTAATTAGTATGAATTGGATTTTTACTCTTCACAACTAATATAATTTTTGTCATCAAATTTTAATAAAATTCCACTGAATAAAAGAAACAACTTTTTTATTCATGAATTTAAAACTTTGTTTTCAAAAAAATCTGTAGGTTTTTGCTATTCACTTCTCGATATATATATATATATATATATATATATATATATATATATATATATATATATATATGCGACGAAAGAAAAAAAACTGTATCACCACAGAACAGAACGAACCCGTTCGAACCCGTTCCAACAATGCACAACGTGTTCCATTGAACTGTCGTCGCGAGTACAATAGAAAATATGTGTTAGATCGTTATCGCACTTACATTCAATCTCATTGTTGTGTTTCGTAAAAATATCACCGTGTTACTGATTGTAAATAATCTACTTTCCTCATATTTATAGTTATGTCGGACGATGGGACGCTATCGAGGAATAGCTTTCGCTTACAATAAAATAATATGAATTCTATAACGCATCGTTACGATTTTTGCACGCACTCAAATAATACCCGATAATTAAAACATACAACTGAAGCGTTGATTCTGTACAGTGGCGTTCGGACGAATAAAATAAGCGGGACTGTTTACAGAGATCGGTGTGTGTGTTAGCTGAAACTGTATTGTGATCCGTGTTCTTCGAAACATCATATACACACTGTTAATTCAAGCTGAAAAATAATCTCAGCGATTATTCACAATCTTGAAGAATACATCCGATGAATTGATACAAAGCCTCGAACTTCTATTACGCCTGGATTTTCCAGGTTATTCGTCTTCTCAGTACGCAACCTCTTATCGCAATTTTTTATATATAGAAAAAAGTATACATCTGTTCCCTGAAATTCGTCCCAAGCGATTTAAATATAACTTCGTTTGGGAAAAATGTATCATGGAAGGAAAGAATTGAATCAAAGAAATGAGTCCTGATAAAAAGTTGGAAAAATAATTAATATATCTATTTTTTGGAAATACTTCTAAAATTGATACGCATCAAATATGGTTCTAGGACAACCACCCCCTGGACAAACACTCCCCAGTCAATAACCCTCCGGACAATAACTACCGTGTAAGAAAACCCCGGACATTAATCCCCCATCTAAAAGCCCCCCGTATAAAAATATATTTTTTAAAACAATTTCCTTGACACAACAATAATGGATACAAAAATCTATTATAATATTTATGCATTTTAAAATCACGTTATTAACGTGGTAATTCCAGTTCTTAAGATTAATTACTATACCAGAAAATCAAAGGTATGGAAAAACCTTTCCCCTATTCAACAGGGTCATTGTCAAATATTAACAATGAGCGTAACTAACATTAAATTACATTTCTTGTAGAATATTTCAAAATTTTAAATGAGTTGATTTTCTCTCTGTCTATCCTAAAATGTTTTATATCAGGTTTTAGTATAATTTTAAATAATAATTTAAAACTACGTTTTCTGTTAGTGATTTCAATATTTTAAAAGTAATTAATTTTTCTCCCTCTCTCCATCTCAAAATGTACTTATTGGGTGTTGGTACAATTTTAAATTGGTATCCATGTTTTGTTGTCAAAAAAATTTTGACTACAACACATTGACAAATAAAAATTTTGTTAAAATTTTTATTTTGGTTAATTTACTTTAAAACATTTATTGTTTGTTTGTTTATGTTTGTGTTTATTGTTTGTTGTATCAATGAAACTTTTTTAAATTATTTTTATTCTTATACAGAGGGTTAATGTCTAGGTTTTTTACACGGGAGGGTTAATTTCCGGGGGTTTTTACACGGGGGTTATTGCTCAAGGGATTATTAACGGAGGGTTAATGTCCGAGGGGACTTTGTCCAGGTGGTAATTGTCCTGTTACGATCAAATATATACAAACGTCAACATCAAAATCAAAAGAAGGGAATGTTATCTTAGTTACGGATTGAACTTGTTGGCTCAATCAGACATCAATTCGTAGAAGACATCAGGTCTGACATCACCTGGGAATTCGTACATGGATGGACTAACAACTCACTCTCACAAGACAAACTCGAGATAATAGTGATAAAATGTTGAGAATCAATTTGTTAACTCGGTAGTGAAGTATGCTGTAAGAAAATCTCGATTCAGAAATACATTTACGGAGACAAAGTATTGAAAAGGAAAAAATACAGAGATATATCATTTAAATTTTCATTATAAAACTTAAATTATCAAGAATCTACTTAGAAACAGGCGAAAGAAGAAGAAAATAAGAAAGACATCTGCGAAAACTCAATAAGAAAATGAATTACATATGAGATCAATGATAATTCTTTCAATGCTTGGAACCGAACTAATAACATTTAATTTAGGACTTCGACGCCACTGAAAAAATATTTCCAACAATCCACCGTATACACAGTGAGCATGAAAGTGAAATACGTACACCCATGTACGAAAGAAAGGAAATTATGTGCGATATCTTAGAAGAAATGGTATAGAGCACAATAACAATAAACAACACGAATTAATTCACAAATGGGCCGTCGATTTACGTTTTAAATATTCATCGGAATTTCGTTAGAGCGATTTGAATAATTGGTGAAACACACATTCGCTCAATTTAATTGTTAGTGTAGCATGGAATATAAAGCGTTTCATATGTGCGGATAGACATTTAGAGAGAGATTTTCATTTTTCAAGAGCATTTTTTTTAGGCAATCGCGGCTTTATTAGACCAAGGAGAAGTCGATAAATCAATTTATTTCGAATAATTTACGACGCGTGCCTAAAAAGTGTATCGTTTTATCGTTTTATCACTTTTATAGACGGTGTCGGTCGTTTAATCGGTCAGAAGTGAACTGGTTCGATTATTTATGTATTATTTTATTAGTTGAATATCTTATTCATTCTCATATAAGATCTCTGATATTTGAATAACTATTGAAATCTTTAAAACGTCGGATCTTGTTTAACAAATCGAATTTAAAAAAATGTATATTTACATATTCTTACGAGATTAATTAAGCGATGTGATTAATATGAAACTTGTATCTTTCTATATTCGATTCTTGTGATATAATTACTAGCCGAACGATAAAAAAGATTAAAAAATCGAATGTAATTAAAAAATTCTACTTCGTTGTATTACTTTTCCATTTATCTCATTTATATTTAAGTTCGGAATTTTATGATTCTTTTAATTAAAAAATATTTTTAAAAAATCTCAGAAATTAATCATATTATTATTAATGTTTTTCTACACTCTGACTATGATGGTATGAGTGAAAATTAGATTAACGACAAGAAATTGTTGAAAGCTGTGTCCTTGTATACAGTCAGAATAAACAGTTTAAACTCCTTGGACCAGATGTGAAGATTAATCAGTGTTATTGACAAGCTAATTGTGATAAAGAAGTCTATAAGAAGGTACTTTTGTGGACACTATTCGTTAGCTAAATTACATAAAGCAGTTTCACACGGACCCAAAAATTACTTCACTATTTTACAAAAAAAAAACACACAGTGTGTTGAGTGTTATATAAAATTCACTTTTCGATTAATCGAGCTGTGTGCTTTAGGCCATTGGCTTGTTAGAAATAATTAGTTGAAATCTCTAATTAAATGCACTCGGCTTTAAATTATTTTTTTAAATGTCCATATATTCTAGCCTGTTCATTATTCCATCTATAAATATAAAATTTCCAATCCCGCTGACCTCCATATATTCTGAAACCGTCACCAAACCACCTGAGCTACCCTGGACTTTCAGATACGTAAATGATTGTGATATAAACACACAGCACGAGTAAGGAGTTCAAAGACATCCTTGGTCAAAACATATTAACATTTTGATAAAGAGATAGTGACGTTTAAACTGTGATTCATTTGAGAAAAATTGAATTTAATCAAAATATTAAAAACTATAACTGTGATTTTTTATAGATTGATTTTAAAAGATTGTGGATCCATTTCATTTTCATTTTGAAAAACTATAAAATGAAGTTTTAAACCGTCTTACTTTCATAGTGATTGTGATAAGAAATAACTACAACACACGAATCAATAATAGAAAAATACATTAATTTTGGTTGATCGATTAATTACGAATATTTATAATCTTTATCATTAATTATTTCTAATCATATTATCTTCATACATTTTCTACTTTTACAGATGAATTATTTTTTCATTCCACAAACTGAAAACACATTTCGTGATTGAAAATGTTCAATAAATCATACCAATTGAAAAAGTGTTGAATAATCAGGTTTTTCCGAGCTTTGGAGCTCTGAATATGATGGTATTGTCATTGAAGTGCGTTTAAATAAAAATCAAACATAATAAATATTGATTTATTGAACCATTTTGATAAGAACACTTCTTAGTATGTGCGAAATGAAAAAATAATTCATGTGTAAAAGTTGGAAATAGATGAAGATGAAACAGGTGGATATAATTAATGATACAGAATAAATCTTCATGCCGTTTTGAGAAAAAATAGAATTAATTTGTGAATGTGATTTTAATCACAGTGCCAGAACTGTATTGTGTTGAAAAAGAATTTTATAGAAATTTGATTTAGACTAATTTACTGTTTCACTAAATCTTCAGAACTAATAATTAAACAATAAAGATCTCCCTACAATGTATATAAATATAAAAATAACACAAGTTCGCCGATTTTTATGTAACCACAGTATATTCTCGGCCGTGCATACAGCTATAGAAAGTTTGTTAACAATCTGAGTTCTTCTTTGCCTCTCTTTTAAAACACAAACGTTACATACGACGTCATCTGCAGACTTTTACACAAACCACAAGCTTATTCCGCACTGGCGTTTTATAAGAGCGATATCAAACGTTTATACTTTGTAGAGCGCGATACATGATGGAACCACAGGCGTGTTGAAAATTGTATGTTCATTAAATACTGATAAAAATTATTTTTTTAAGAAACTAGTCGGACCGGTCACACGAAAACCGTTCCTAATGATCGATCATAAGGAAATAAAATATGTTTGTTTCATTGTTTATTATTAAATAGATAATAAATTTAGAATAAAACATATTTTATCAATATTAGAATACTAGCTAAAGTATAAATATTTTTATATTTTAGATTTATATACATATATATATATATATATATTATGGATTTATATTTTACAGAATATATTAGTTCAAAAAATCTATATTGATTCATATTTATTAAACAATGTTAGTTTTCTGTGATTAAAGAGGGATTATAGTAAGTATTAAAGATGTAACAAAACAACGAATCATCCAGTTTAAATATTGAAAATGAAGCAAATCATTTTTAAGGTGTATTCATTTCTCATTGAAATGAATGTGGAAAATCGATTCTCATCGAAATAGTAAACAGCTCAGCTAAATTTATTTGTATTCATAATAATGCATTCATCAAATAGCTCATTAGATAAAATATAAAAACTACATTTAAAAATTTATATTTGTGTTTCACAAAAACCATAAAAGTTTTTCTAATCGAAAGTAGCCAATAAATTCAATTTCGATTCTCGCTCATGTACATTTTGATGACGATCTCGTCATCTTTAAACTGACAAGATACGAGTTTACAAAAATCTTTTCTGTACATTGTCTGTTCCTGAAACACCCCGGACTTATTCGTCATCGAAACAATCATA
Organism: Acanthacorydalis orientalis; assembly: GCA_034766995.1. Classification (NCBI taxonomy): domain Eukaryota; kingdom Metazoa; phylum Arthropoda; class Insecta; order Megaloptera; family Corydalidae; genus Acanthacorydalis; species Acanthacorydalis orientalis. The sequence continues at coordinate 36,463,402 of CM068321.1, read as the reverse complement.
TTTCTACAAGATATGAAAATTTATAGGAGGAATATCAAACTCTTACTGACAATCGTGGAGATTGAATAGCTGAATGAAAAATTAGTAAAAAATTCAATTAAAAGACATGTATGCGATTGAATTTTTCGAAAAAGTGCTCGCTTGCAGTCATTTCCAAAAAAAAAATGCAATAAATCGAACATGTTCAATCGTTCCAGGAAAAATGAAACGAAAACGTAAGCGATGATGTAATACGCTAATGACCGTAATTATAAAAATGAAAAGAGAATGAGACAATGTGTAATTCAATTTATTTATGAACACGGAGCGTACACAAACGGTTAATGTAAATTTTAAGGCGGAAAATTTCGCACAACGGCGCATTGATTTCGTCGAGATCGTGCGAACGGGCACAGAATACTTTTGAACGTATGCCATGGTCTGAACGGCGTGTACGGACGCAATTATCGCGACGATTTTATCAACACAACAGGCCGATTGTTGAGGTTGAAAGACGCATTTATTGTTTGACGATGTCACATTCGTCGAAACGCGCCGTGAAGTAATTTGAAAAATCCATTAATTGCTCCATTCATTCATTCATACATACATTATATATATATGTATGTATGTATATATGTATACACACACATGATTGTGTAACAGTGATCTCTATTTATATAAGTCATTAGATAATCAGTGTCGATGGAAAACTGTGATTAGAAGAATACCTGAAAACAGAACGTGTTTTTCAAAGAAATAAATAACGCATAGAAAGCATTCGCTCTCGCAGCGGTTCAATTTCACTTTCTATTTCATTTAATAGGACCACATATGTCGAAACAGACTTCTACAAACGACACTCTTTCTGGAATTGCGTTGCATAATGCCGTTTAATATATATTATCGCGCGTATCGAATCATAATTAATGGAAAAGATCACACGTCTCCGTCGAGATGAAACGATCGATTCGGATGCTAAAAGTGCATTCCTAAATGTATATATGTATATATATATATATATATATATATATATATATATATATATATATACAGGATCTTTTATACGGACGAAATTTTTTAAAAATTAGTATTTCCCATTGTCAAACTGAGAGCTGTATTTTTTTTAGAAATTTGTTAAGTTTTTACATTTCAATTTTCAGTTAAGGCTTCTTATACAACGAAAATGATTTAAAAAGTTTGACAAAAGACAAGATACTTGTAAGAAGACATGCGACGCCCACTTACAGGACATTACCTTTCAATTATAAATGGTATACCCTTCACTATTATTTAAAACACAGAAACTTGAAATTTCGAAGCTAATTATATATTTCATTTCAAATGAAAGAAGCGCGTCCTTATTGGAAAACCCTGTATTTACTGCAGTATGATTTTTTTCAAAACCTTAACGTTCTGGGAATGATTTCATCGATTACAATACAAAATAGCGACGATCAAAAATAATCAATTATAGTTAAGTGAAGATTTTCGATTACAAACATTGTGGATTATGGAATGAGAAAATAATGAATTTGTGTTATTTTTTCACATATTATTTGATAAAACATGTTATTTCAAATAATATGTTTACAACTTTTTTTTGTGAATGGTGCTAGATCAGAAAATTCATTTCTAATCAGACAAAATATATCAATTTATCAAGAAGTGTGCTTTTAGCCAGTTATTCTGTTACTCTGTGCGTTACCGATATATAAATTATAATTAATTCATTAATTATATATTTATATATATATATATATATATATATATATATATATATATATATAAATGTTTCTACGAATTAAAAATCCCGGCGATATTGACCGAAACAGATCAATAATGTTACACTCGACCGGCGTTTCAATAATTCTGTTGCAATGAAAGTGAATTTTCGACGTGTTCGAAATCCCATATATGTGTGGAAAATAAATTTTGTGTAACGCATGTGTCGCATTTGCAATTAAAATACAGTATCGGGCAATCGGCGTGAACGAATCGAGTTCGGTTTCGATACGACACCATCGCAACGAGAGAAAAAAAAACGGTACGGTTTTTTTCGGATCCGTGTCAAGTTCGCGTGTCGAAATGTTGTTTTTTCTATTAATTATAGTAACGATATTAATAAGTGAATATTCGAAAGTGATATAATATAATATATATAGACGAATCGGACTTAAACATTAGTATATATTTAAATGTTGAATCCAGTGCGGCCCGTTCTCAGATTACTGCACAACTTTACATTATGTAAAAAAATGTGAAAACATATCGAAAATGTCATGTGTAAGAGCAGGTGATCTCGAACACCGGACATGTACTATTATAGTAGACATTATTACCTTCGGACTGTCTTATTCTCTCGAATAATTTACTTATTACATGCTGCTGCAGCCGTTGTGCAATGTTAATGACAACTGGAAAATATCACGGAATGTTTTCAAGCATGTTTCTTATTTTAAGTCTTTTATGTTTGGCCTCACTCATTCCATATATATATATATATATATATATATATATATATATATATATATATGTATATATATATGTATATATATATATATATATATATATATATATATATATATATATATATAATGTTTAATTTTACAGTAAATAATTCTGTGTAAACTGAAACGATCAACCATCAAATTGTTTTTACAAATATAATTACTGATCAAATAAAACCTATATTTGTACTTTTCAAATTTAGAAAAAACGTTCCTGATTCCAGTTTGAAATCCTACTTAGTAAATTCATTCTCCAGTATTGAAACAACTACATTTGACTTGACAACACAGTGAGATTTCAAATATGAAATCGTTTATAAACTGAATTTATTTAATATAATCGAAAATGTAAGAAAACATTTTTTGTTCTTCGAAAAAAATAGGTTATTTGAAAAAAAAACATATTTATAAACTGAAAGAATGTTTAAAGCTCATGATTCCTGTTTCTGTACATATTTACAAAATTTACTTTTCAAGAATCGGACAAGATTTGTTAACTTTTCGATTTATTTAAAATTCAATCAGTTTTCAAATATGAAATCGTTGATTATCTGAATTTATAACTGAAATTTTTAAAAGTAAAGTCTGTGTTCAATCTGTAATCAAGTTTCAATTTTTTGCAGGTGTTTAATATAAGAAGCGATTTTTATAAAAACAAAGAATGTTTTAAGTACACAATTCGTTTCTGTATACATTTACAGAGTTTACTCTTTAAGAATTAAACAATTCTTTTAATTATTTCAATCAGTTTTCAGTTACGATTTGATTTGAAAATAGAATTTCGAATCGATTCATCGCGAAGAAAACTCTGTCTAATCATTAATTGAATTTCTGTGTGTATCGAGAATTTTTTTTGTTTCAAAAGATATAAATGATTAAGCTATAAAAATTGATTAATTATACTTTGTTAATAAACCAATATCAACAAATTGTAATTTATTGAGAAACGATAACAAATTTGTAAGAGAAAAAGTGATACTGGAATAAAAAAATATATAATACTGTAAAACTAATGTCCAAATATGTTTTTATTTCAATATTTCTGTAACAATGATAAATTTATTTTTATTAAGACTGAGAACAGAATGTTTTGTTATCGATTTCTGTTTCAAATACAATTCAAAAAAAAAAGATAAAATTCAGTATGTGTCCCTTTACGAGCCCGTATATCTCTAAACTGCTGAATGTCTATCGAATAGTTTCGTCTCGACTGATTTCTGTACATTTTCGACAATTTACATTTTTCCGAATTCAATTTTTTTTTGTTATTCTTCCGACGAGAGAAAAATCCGACGAATTTAATAAAACGCGCGCTGCTCTTTTATTAAAATACAATTTTGTACTGGAAAGAGTCCGTGCCTCCTTTGAATTTAATTATGTCTGTATAATTTTCAGTGTTCACATTGCGAATATCTCGAGGTAGACGTTGTTCTCGTATGTCACCATTAAAATGTTAATTTATTTCAATCAAACAGCGCCATCGCGTTTTTTTATTTATTTTTTTCCGTGCGCGCAGACAGAAAAAGTGATACAAAGAGAAATCTCCACGGCGTACACTTCCTGAATGTGTGAGCGCGCAATGAATAATACATTTGAGATAGAAAAATAAGAACATTTATTAAAGAAGACGTACATTTTATAAATACCAACTATATAAATACATTACATATATAAAAAAAATATATTATTGATCATGTGATCGGACGATTCAATAATAATAATAATAATAAAAATAAAAATAAAAAATCAATGATGACATCTGACTAAAAACGAATCGTTCAGTGATATCCGTAATGACTGGTCTCGTGGTGGTAATCGTGATGGTCGTGGTGGTGTACAGGGACAGCGATCGGCACCTTCACTGGGTACGGTATGTGCTTTTCCACTGGCACCGCGACCGGTTTGATCACCGGGTATGGGATGGGTCTCTCGATCGGGACTTTCACTGGGTACGGGATGTGTCTCTCGACAGGCACGGGGATGTGTTTGACGACCGGATACGGGTGTGGGACTGGTACTTTGACCGGTACGGGTATTGGTTTTTCGACAGGGTACGGTACTGGTCTGTCGACTGGGACTTTGACCGGGTACGGCACGGGTCTTTCGACCGGAACAGGCACGTGCTTCTCGATATGAACTGGGTACGGTTGTGGTACGTGAACTGGGTACGGTCTGTCGACTGGTACTTTAACGGGGACTGGTACATGTTTGACGACCGGGTAAGGATGTGGAACAGGCACTTTAACTTCGACGGGGTACGGTATGTGCTTTTCTACCGGGTACGGTTGCGGTACTGGTACTTTCACTGGATACGGAACGTGCTTCTCGACCGGATACGGCTGCGGTACGAGCACTTTGACCGGGTACGGTCTATCGACTGGCACTTTGACTGGTACGGGTATGTTCTTGTAAACTGGATACGGTTGCGGTACTGGCACCGGCTCCTTGACTAGTACTTTCACTGGGTACGGGATGTGTTTCTCGACCGGGTACGGTTGTGGGACAGGCACTTTCACGGGTATCGGGATGTGTTTTTCGACCGGAACGTGGATGGTCTTGGTGACTGGATACGGCACGGGTACGCCTTTGACTAGCGTGATAGTTTTGGTGATCTCGTGACCGAGATGATGTCCTCCGAAACCTAAACCTCCGCTATAACCTCCGCTATAACCTCCGCTGTAACCGCCGCTGTAACCGCCGTATCCGCCGCCCAATCCACCGCCTAATCCGCCACCTAAGCCGCCTCCATAGTGACCTAGACCGCTTCCAAGACCGAGACCGAGACCGAATCCGCTATGTCCGAATCCCCCGTGGCCGATACCTTGACCGACTGAGTATCCGTGATCGATGTCCGGACCGTATCCGTAACCTAAACTGAGGAGACCGCGTTTCTTTTGCTTCTTGTCATCAGCTGCTTCAGCAGCGGGCGCCACAGGCTTCGCCTCACTCTTCTCCTCCGCCTCTGCTCTTACTAGCGCTACTGCGGCTAGGACTAAGATTGATAAAAATAACTGGAACGGAAACGAACGGAAGACCATTTTAATTCCACGCCATCCAAATACAAATAACAAAAGAATCAAATTCCGAATTAAGAAAAGTCAAACATGGCCAAATCCACACAACAAGTTTGACTCTAACTACATTCTAATATATATTTAAAAACATCTATAGAGTCGATTTGTAAAATATAAAAGTATCAAAAAATAGAGATTCTTTTTCGAATATATTTTCAATGGAATGCCAAAACTCTCTTACGTTCAACTACAATTAAATAGTATCGATTATCTTTTTCATTATCAATTTGAAATTATATATCGATGATACATAAAAAATGACACAAGTCAAAGCATGAACGTTTTCATGCAAGCTTTTTACAGAAGTTTTATTCCAAAAAATGGAATTGCTCTGCCAATTTTATCAATGAGTAAATTTGTTGTAATAATCATTACTTTTCTGTATACAAATATATGCTGAGGCAGTCAAACTTTAAATTGCATTTTGTTGACTTGTATTATTTTTTGAATTTACATTCTCCGGTGACGAGAAAATCAATTAATGATAGACAATTAATATTTTACAGTCTAAAACATTTCTGAAGCGTTAATGTAAATTAGTTAGTCTTAACATTTGATCTATGAAATCTAATAGATTTTATAATATTTTAATATATTTAAGATATGTTATTGAAGAAATAAAAGTTACTCCGATGCTTAAAAACACAGTTACTTGCAAAGACCCGCTTTTTAATACTCATCGACGAGTATGGAGATTAATATTTCCAAATAATTTGAAATTACGATTCGAAAAATTCGATACTGACGTTTGTTTCGAACATCAATTTGAAAATCCTCTGTAGAGAACGTTTCAATCCGAAATCTCTACGAGATTTGTTTAATGTGCGAGAAAATTGAACCACGAAAATGAATCTTTCTCCGAAACGAGCACCGAGAGGGTCCTTGCTGTATACAAGGAAGCTCGTGTTCGTACGAACCGAAAACACTTCTCAACGAGATGAAAAAGTGTCCTTCCGAGTATCGAGAATGGAACAACACCGGTTTCGTGAAATTCAGCGCACAGAGAGGTATCACTTCACGTTTGCGGAACAAAAGCACTGGCCCGATTGTTTCTCGGATAGAAAAAGTTCAGCGTTTCTTTTTCGGAAAATGAAAACAAGAATAATAATAATAATGTAGGTGTTAAGACGTCGAACTCACCAAAGCCTTCATTGTGACTCGAATGAAGGTACTGATGAAGTTCAGTAACTGAACTGGATGTTGAAGTCGGCGAACGAATGTCTTTTATACCTCTGTGAAACTTTCGCCGTCGATGGCATCGGGCCACTCCTCCCCCAGTGCCGTTGCACCGACGGTCGCACAACAATGTCGTGGAGAACGGTCTTACGGCGACGGGCCGTTCGGACGATAATTGCGCGGAACCAACGTCGAACGAAAGTGATTCTTGCTGTTGTTGTTGTTGGTCGTTGCCGCCGCCGCCGCCGTCGTCGTCGTCGCCGTCGTGGCCGTCGTCGCGGCCGTTAAATCGCTAGAGCACGCGACGGGTAGGACGCTCGAGAAAAAAAGCGCACGAACGTGCCTCCGTCATTTTCGTATCGGTTGCGAAACCGACGCGGACAGATACAATTTTTCCATCGGCCGAAATGCACAATAAAATATATCATCAGATCGTTCGGTGTGCTTACATTTCTTTTACTTCTGTTGCGCAACGACTCCTTAACAAGGTAGTTTATCACAGTGACCAAGTAACCGGAGAGCATAACGGGATTCCAGCTGAGCGTGAACATGCACGGCAGCGTGCCAATTGACGGTCAGAATTCGTTCACTGTGTCGATTTGTGAAAATCGTTTCGTTTCACTAACACCGGCCACGATGCTCCGGCGTCCCGAGCGATCGTTCTCTCTGGATGTGTCGGCCACGGGCCCGGCTCCGAGACCGCTCCCCGATCGATTCGGAACAGAACGTTTGTTGTTTTTTTTTTGTCGCCGATAATCGATTCAGTCGGCTCGGTCGAGTTCTATGAATTCGCAGCAAGTTAATTAAATTCAATAATTCGATTTCAATGCCCGTTCAATTCAATAACCTTGATTCAATTCGATAGTTTTTTCTTCTTGTGTGTTTCCATCAGAAATAATTTCTTTTCGAATTAATTGAAAGATTATACAATTTTTCTCATTAAAGTATTACTTTTTACACGACTCATTTTTATAAATTATTCATAAACATTTATTTTTTCTATTTTTATCAAATACAATAATTAATGGAAAAAATGTTCAATTCAGGATCGATCCCATGTATGAGTTTATGCAAACCATCACAGTCAGTGTGCGTTTATAGTTAATTGGTTTTTCTTAAAAAAAAATATATATCTTGTATAAAAAATCATTGAACAATTTAACCGCGTTGAAAAAGAACCGCGGCAAATTTTAATTAACATGTTGAACAGTGTGAGATTTTATTTTTTCAATTGGTAAGTTTTACAATGTTTTATTTATTAATCGAATTAACGATTGTACAATGTACTAATGAAATTGAAAAAAACATTTTATTTTTGTAGAAAATAAACTGGCGCAGAGAGCGTTTCAGAATAACATTAATTATTCTTAGAATGATAATTAAAATATTTTCAGTGTTTTTTTTTTAAAAAAAAAACAAAAATATGAATAATGCATTGAAAATTTAATTCATCAACATTTATTACACACATTAATATCAATTTATTTCAACTGAAATATAAATTTCAAATCATTCCTTTCAAGTGCGTTTGAATAATTAAATTTACTAATTGACTATTTTAAATTTCAACGTTTAAACGCTATCATTATTTTAAAATTCGTTTTAAAATATTTCTCAAGTAAACATAATTAGATATTTTCAGAATCATTTTCAAACTGATTTATATTTCTAAAAAATAATTTGTTTTATTAGTTGTCGTTATTTTTAAACGAATATTATCGTTTAAAATCCGAAGAGTTTTGAAAATATTCCACACATTAAAAAGAGTTTTCAAATTAAAAATGAATCAACTGACAATCGGTTGTATTGAATATAAACTCAAAAATACTCTAAATGGAGATGTCAATAAGATAAATAATAAGATATCTACAAGATCACATATTTTCAAGAACCGTTTAAAAGAATTTTCGAAAATGAATTCTTTTCTCAGAGACTCCACAAACTAAAACATTTTTCTCGTAAAATGTTCATAATAAATGATCGTTGATGATTTTTAATTAATTCGCATGCGTATTTCAATGACTATGTCATCATATTCAGAGTTGGAAGGAACAGAGAAAGCTTATAATTAAAAAAAGAATATTGAAAATCTCAATAAATAGTATTTTTTTCTTCGTCTTTCAAGATATCATAAATATCTATTACATCTGTATTTTCATTTCTTATCTCCTATTTAATTGCATTTTAATAATTTTTTTTCTTTTAAATAACATTGATAATAATCATTTTTAAAGAAAATTTTTAAAGAAAATAACAAAGATGATCAGATTTTTCTCCACTTTGATGCTTTAGAGGTGACAGAATCTCCATCGAAAGGTGGATAAGTCGCAATCAACAATGATTGATTGAACATTTTTGATCAGAAACAGTTTGTGATTTGTGGGATGAGAAACAATTCACTTGTGAAATTGAATTTAGTCAGTGTCAGAACTGGATTGCGTTTGAAAGCATCTTCGGACAAATTTTCAAGTTTTTAAATCGTTACGAAACATCAACGTTTGCATCTTTGTTACTATCTCTTTAATCTTTTAATGTTTTCGAAATATATATATATATATATATATATATATATATATATATATATATATAATATGAAGACAACTATTATATATATTTATAGATAATATCCATACGAATAGGTCCATTAGACTCAAATCATTAGTATTCTCGGCACCAGCCAGCATCCCATCCCAATTATAAACAATATCCGTATTTTTCTCATACGAAACACATCGACCATCTGTCTCTCTGTGTATGTATGTGAAGTATCTCTGTATGCGACCGTCAGCGTGTTGTTTTATGATGAAGAAAAACCGGTACGGACGAAATTCACTTTCGATTAATGGATAATAAAATCGCTTCATTTCAATAACGTCGCTTTACATAACGTCGTCTCGTTCGATCGGTAACACCTGTACTCGACCTGTTTACAACTCGGCATATTTTTTTCTACATTAATAATAATATATGCATATATATATATATATATATATATATATATAAATAACTCTGTACATGCAGCGACGACGACTTTAATCGGAATTTCGACGGTTTTCCACGCTGTGTGATTGAAAATCGTACTCGTAGCCAATTAAAGAAACATATTTAAACGCACAATTGATTTTAATTGATTCATACAGAAATGATGAAATAATAATTATAAGTACACACAGATACACACATTCATATATATATATATATATATATATATATATATATATATATATATATATATATATATAAATGCCACAAATGTATACAAGATATGTGTCATTTTTTTATTTTCATGTTGCAATGAAGTATTAGTGATTAATACTTGTTTGGCAGAAAGAAAGTGTCCTTCAACTTGCAACAGGTTAAATTATATACAATTATATATATATATATATATATATATATATATATATATATATAGTGTGTGTACATGATTAAGAGCATGTAATAAGCGTTACGACATATGTTGACTAAGAAATGAGAATTAATTGTCTGTAAAGTCAACAAAGAAACACTTATCGATATAGTTTGTTGTGATGTTGATAGATGAGATTGTCAAGTGAAAGAAAATATGTCGGTCGAGGAGGTTCTCCACTTCAGTCGTGACTTTGAAATGAATGAAAACGCTTATATGATTGAACTGATGTACTGAACGACACAAGATTTTCTTTTATCGAAATATGTAATAATGATGATTCACTGTATTGATGTGTCGATATGAAATTGTATAATAACATCACGTACTTCAAGAGCAAGTGAAGAAGTGTGTAAGGATTAAGCTACTGCTTGCACACTGGGACTGAATTGATCTAGTTCTTCTGCTGAATTCTGGCTGGTTTTTCAAACAGATGTTAGAACATTGCAATACAGATATTTTATGCATGCACGCACTGAAATAGTTTCAAATTTTATGATTATATGTTTTTATACATGTTATCTCCTTGATATATCACATCGGGAATGCTTATAAAGAGTTTTACAACAGGAACGCAATTTTTTAAGAGGTTATATTTCACACATGTCACACTGGCAGCTGTATTTTTTGACATTTGTTTATTTTTGATATTTCCATTGTTAGTTAACTTTAGTGTACAAAAAAACAACGCATTGAAATAATAAAATTGTACAATGCATGCAGAATTAGTGACTGTTTGGTGCGCACTTTGGTCCGGTGGAGTCTTTGGTCGTTACTTTTTTTGAGAATCATACTAATGAAGCAATTAATGTGAATGAAGAATGATTCCGAAACAAGATAACCACTTTTTTGTGTACAGAATTGGATTATATTGATCTGGACGATATGTGGTACCAGTAGAACAGTGTAACAAGCTACAGAACTAGTGAAAATAATGATTTATTAAGGACTAAATTTACTGGTCGCATTATTTCCAGAAATGGAGACATTAATTGACCATCTAGATCCTGCGATTCGACACCATTGGGCTATTCTTTAATTGCTTTAATGGACAGATGTACGCCAATAATCCTAAAACAATTTCCTACATAAAAAATAAAATCCGAAGAGTTATTAGTGAGATAGAGCTCCAGTCGTGTATGGATGTTATTGAAAATTTTAACAGAAGACTAGTTGCTTGTAAGAAAGCACCCGATGGCCACTTACAGGACATTACTTTTCATTTATAAATGGAATACTCCTGACTATTATTTACAATAAAAAAAATGGAAACTACAGCACAATTTCTATGTTTTATTTCAAATGAAAAAATGACATTCTTATTGGAAAATCCGTTATTTATTTCTGTGTATCCGTCCGTATAGTTTTAGGGCGCTTCGACAGCTAAGTTCATTAGCGCCCTATCCGTCATTTCGCTAAGAACGATTGTTGTTATTTTCAGAAAAGATGAAAGAATGCGAATGCATAAAAATGCTGAGAGAAGAATATAAGCCTACAAGTGCAGTAAATTTAAAAATATCTTAAAATATAATTAAAAATAAATCTTTATTTTCGCACAGAATTCACTATTCGCTTGTTTAGACATTTATAGTCGATTTTTTATTATATTTTTTAACAATTAGAAATCCTGAGATGAGAAATATATGATAGATGATTTCTGATTAGTTGTCTTGTTCTTTACTACTAGTTTCGAGACAAGTGTCATCGACAGGCAGATTGTTGAAGAGTCTTCAGCATTTAGTAATGGAAGATAGACACTTATATCGACCAGAACGACCTGATAATATATTGATTTTAATTTTAAAGAATGTATCTTAATTCAATAACAATAAATTTTGAGTCAATATCAAAGAAATCAATTGACAAGAGGTTGGAACTCGTGCTGGAACTAGTAGTAGAAAACAGACACTTTACTGCTTTATAAGGATTAAGATTGACAAGATAAAGATTGAAAATTTATGGAAAAAAATCGATTGATCCGATCTTGAACGTACGGCCACAGTCTGTCATTCACGGCTTAACACTTTTAAACATTTATATTTTAACACTTTTTTATATCTTATAATTTATTGTCACATTTATATAATTTTTACAACAAAATCACGATTCTCAAACGACAGACACAGAAGTTTGGTGTAGTTTACACTTATTTATAGATTTCACACTTGTTAGATTTATTACACTTTTGTATAACCAGATGATTCTCTCCCTATACGTTATAAAACATTTTTTTTTATCCAGAGATTCAATAATTGATTATTGTTTGTTTTAATTGATTTGTAGGCATCTTTATGATGATTATATCATCCTCAGAGTACACAATCTCGACAAACTTCTAATGAGATCTGTGTATTCATACTTTGAGAAAGATATGTCATATCAAAAATTAACAATACTCAATTATCGCACATTTTGATAAGAATCTTTGTTTATTATATGCGAAAAACTGTTCGGTTGTAAATTAATTTAAAAAATCTGTAAATGAATCGATTTTTGAACAAATGCAGTCCTCAAGACTTGAACAAACTCCAATTTTTTTACTAATTTATTTTTCATTATGGAATAGTATAAAAAACGATTTAATATATTTTTACAAAAATAGTCTCGTATTCACAATCACAGTATGACTGTATCCGAATTGACTTTTCTGAACGGATCAATGTACCAATACCTGTACAGTTATCTATCAAAAAAATCTTCGATAATTGTTTATTGACTTTTATGATAGGTCAAAGTAATCTGTCATCTTTAAACCGTACTGAATTATTTCAATGATTTGTATTACTAACATTTTGTTTGTGAGAGAGTTCGCATATGTTGTTATAAATTGTGAAATATGTTTTAATCTATTTATATTTCAAATATCAACGTTTACATCTAAATTTCGAAACACTTGTTTAATATTCTGCAAATTACAATTTACTTTCACAAACTAATCGACGTTTCGAAAAAAATATATTTTCTTACACCAAAATGTTTTCTATACAAGTTTTGAATGAAAAAAAAACCGTTCGATCCTTTAAGCACAGAGCTTTTGGTTATAGTTTCGGTGATGTGACTAAATTCTCTTTTATAATTGAATTGTTTTTCCAATCGCACAAACCATAACAAATCCTGATCAAAGATGTTTATTAAATTATTTTTTATTCTCACTTTTGTGCATTTCGATGTCTATGCTATTATCTTCAGAGCGTCAATGTATAAAAAAATGTATTGGGTGAAAAAAGAAATCATTTGTTAAAGTGAATTCAGACTTAATTTTTTTATGCTTGGCTTCTGAAGATCGATTTGTCATCGAAATGCAAATTAGTGTATTAACATAGACAATCATTACTTTGCTTGACATTTTTATTAAAAAATGATAGCATTTAGTATGTTAATTCATATTTGAAATTGTTTGTATGTCAAAATATTTTAATTGATAAATCAAGCGAACTTGAACACTTTTCAAATAGTGAAAATGAGCAATTTTTAAATTTTATTTACTGTAAAGCTCGAATATATATTCAACCACAATATATATTCAATAAAAATCGATTAAATAATTTATGACATACTTTCAATAGCTAAATCATGATTTTATTTATTTTAGAGTTTTTTTTTGGCACGCGGAAGAAAACTGACTCGAATTTATAAAAAAAAACAACTTGTTCCGTTTATTGAAAAATAAAAACACATATTAAACAAAAAAATATATACATATTAAAATATACATGACGTAACCTGTCCCGGATCCGTCTTAATTTTCTTCTTAATGATAATTTTCGACCGAAAAACAGTCATGATCAGTGATCGGTGCGAGGATCAATATCCTTTTTGCCATCCTTGCTGTTGCCATCCGTACTGTTGCCATCCCTGCTGTTGCCACGGCACGTGTTTCTCTACTTGTACTGGGTACGGTCTGTCGACGAATACTTTCACAGGATACGGCACCGGTTTCTCTACGGGCACGTGGATGTGTTTGACGACCGGATACGGTTGCGGTACAGGCACTTTGACCGGAACTGGCACCTGTTTCTCTACCGGATACGGTACTGGTCTGTCGACGGGTACTTTGACCGGATATGGCACTGGTTTTTCGACTGGAACCGGGATACGTTTCTCGACAGTCACTGGATACGGCTGTGGCACGTGCACTGGGTACGGTCTATCGACTGGCACTTTCACAGGCACTTCGACTCTCTGTATGACTGGATACGGTTGAGGAACCGGTACTTTGACTTCGACGGGCACGGGCACGCGTTTTTCGACCGGGTACGGTTGTGGTACTGGCACTTTTACATGAACAGGGTACGGTCTGTCGACTGGGACTTTTACGGGAACTTCGACCCTCTGTACGACCGGGTACGGTTGCGGAACCGGCACTTTGACTTCGACCGGAACCGGTACACGTTTCTCAACTGGATACGGTTGTGGGACCGGTACTTTCACATGTACGGGGTACGGTCTGTCTACGGGGACTTGTACAGGGTAAGGCACTTTCTGTACGACCGGATACGGCTGGGGTACGGGTACTTTGACTTCTACTGGGACAGGCACGCGTTTTTCAACCGGATACGGTTGAGGCACTGGGACTTTCACGTGGACAGGATAAGGTCTGTCCACAGGAACGTGCACGGGCACTTGCACTTTCTGTATCACCGGATACGGTTGCGGGACCGGCACTTTGACTTCGACGGGAAAAGGGACACGTTTTTCGACAGGGTACGGTTGCGGAACAGGAACTTTAACGTGGACAGGGTACGGTCTATCTACAGGGACTTGTACGGGATATGGTACTTTCTGCACGACCGGATATGGTTGTGGCACTGGTACTTTGACTTCTACGGGTACTGGTACTCGTTTCTCGACCGGATACGGTTGTGGTACCGGTACTTTCACATGGACCGGATACGGACGGTCCACTGGGACGTGCACGGGCACCTGCACTTTCTGTATGACCGGATATGGCTGTGGGACCGGCACTTTGACTTCGACCGGGACCGGGACTCGTTTCTCGACCGGATACGGCTGTGGTACCGGTACTTTAACATGAACAGGATACGGTCTGTCCACAGGAACGTGCACGGGCACCTGCACTTTCTGTATCACCGGATATGGCTGTGGGACCGGCACTTTGACTTCGACCGGCACTGGTATGCGTTTCTCGACCGGATACGGCTGTGGTACTGGCACTTTAATATGAACCGGATACGGTCTGTCGACTGGCACTTTGACTGGCACCTGTATGTGCTTCACTACGGGCACGTGTACGATCTTTGTCACCGGATACGGCACGTGAACAGTCTTGATGATCGGTTCCGGTCTCGCTTGCCATCCATGGTTATAACCGTGGCCGTAACCTTGCCATCCGGCACCGTTCTGCCACTGGCCATAATTAAGTCCCCGTTTTTGTACAACTTTTTCATCGAACGATTTTTCTACAGTCTCTGCTGCTAGTGCCACAGTCACTAGGACTGAGATCGATATACTCAACTGAAACGAGAATGACACGTGCAATGATTCGATGGAAAATCGGCCTTAATTTCAGGTATTCGTGTGCACTAATGTACAACGAGCGAATCGATCAGATATGACATTGTAAACCACGAAAATGGAATTATTTTTAATTTAAAAATTAAATAAACTTCTGTACAGTATCTTTTTTAAGTACTGAAAACGTTTGACCTTCTTAACATGTATTTTGATCTACAAAAATTTTATCTAAATGTCAACGTTTTTAAAAAAACACATTTTTTTTTAGTCTAAAATCAGATATTTATTACTGAAAATGTTAATTAATAACAAAACCCATAGTTATTTGATTGAAAAATGCCAATTTGAAAAGAAAATCGCTATCGTTTGAATTATTACATTTGTTGTTATAAAATATTTCATTTTCTATGAATATAATTTTTTTGTTAATGAAATGTTAAAAATATTTACAAAAAAACAATTTCAATGACAAACATACACTCTCTTCTTATAAACAGCACTAATTTTTGCAAAAAAATCTTCTTTTCTTATTTACAAACATTTTTTCTTCAAGTGTAAAAAAATGGATTTTAAAAAATCAATCATCCGTTAAAACAACAACGAATTTCAATAATAAAATCCGATTTTTCATATAACGTGTCTATTTTCATATCGAACGATCGATTTATAATGAAAAAATTATACATTTCAGACTTTCGATTTTCAACCCAAAAAAAACGACGACCTATAGTATGCAAAATTTCATGAAAAATCAAGATTTTTCGAAAATGATTTTATCGTGCTAATTTCATAGATTTATTATTGAAAATGACTAATTAATGATGAAAAATGTTTTTATTCACCTAGAAATTAGATATTTGGAAATAGAAAGATGATTTCTAAATTCTCTCTTTTTTGACGCAAAATATGTCGTCATCTAAAAAATATTTTTTATTTGAAAAATCTTTGAATTTATTTTCAAAAAAAAATTTTTGTAAGCAAAATACACTTCTTCCTAATAAGTAGAAGTAATTTTTGAAAAGAAAATCATTTTTTTACTGATTTATAATCGTTTTTGCTGAAAGTCGAAACAGTCGATTTTTAAAAAATCGACCTTCGGTTAAAATAAGTAAGAGTTTCGAGAATAAAAACCAATTTTTCATAGAACGTGTCTATTTTCATATCGAATGATCGATTTATGACAAAAAAATTATATATTTCAGACTTTCGATTTTTGACCCAAAAAAAACGACGACCTATAGTATGCAAAATTTCATGAAAAATCAAAATTTTTCAAAAATGATTTTATCGTTCTAATTTCATAGATTTATTATTGAAAATTACTAATTAATGATGAAAAATGTATTTATTCGTCTAGAGAATAGATATTTGGAAAAAGAAATACGATTTTCTAAATTCTCTCTTTTTTGATGTAAAATATGTCCTCTTCTAAAAAATATTTTTTATTTAAAAAAATCGATGGATTTATTTTCAAAAAGAATTCTAGTAAACTAAACACACTTCTTTCTTAGAAAAAAATTTTTTTTGAATTGAAAATCGTTTTTTTCCTGACTTACAATCGTTTTTATTGAAAGTTGAACACAAGAACGACGTTTTTCCAAATTATTAGCTTTTTCAAATAATTTATATCATCTTCTGAGAAAAAGTATTTTATTAATAACATTTTAAATTTATTTTCAAAAAAGTATACAGTTAACATAACCATACCTGTTTCTAACCAACTATAATAATTTTTATATACAACATAATTTCTTCCTTCGTTTAAAATCATTTTAATTCCGAATTGGAAGAGTATTTTTTCCAAAAATCAATTCACTGTTAAAACAAAAACGAATTTCCATCATCAAACACGATTTTCTACAGAAAATGACTATTTTAAGATCAACTGATCCGTTTATCAAGAAAAAATAATACATTTAAGATCTTG
This sequence comes from Acanthacorydalis orientalis, assembly GCA_034766995.1. Lineage (NCBI taxonomy): Eukaryota > Metazoa > Arthropoda > Insecta > Megaloptera > Corydalidae > Acanthacorydalis > Acanthacorydalis orientalis. Next base: position 36,445,852 of record CM068321.1, on the reverse strand, counting down.
GACTCGAAAAATCGACGATTTATACCATGCAAAATTTTTTCATTTTCAAATCTGATTTTTATGACATACATTCATTGGTTTATGATTAAAAACAACAAATCGATATTAAAAACCGTTTTCGTTAACCTAAAAGTTAACTTTTTCAGAACAAAACGATTTTTTTAAAAAATACATTATTTCCAACAATCGACTGAACGTGGTTTCTTTTTTTTTAAAAAAAAAAACAATTTGCAGTAAAAAAATATCACAAATCGTATTTTCACAACGTACAAATACTTCCTGGACAGAACAATAAGTTATGTTGAAAAATCATTTATATTGAAGATTCTATTCCGAATCTAAACCAAAAACACACATCCAGGAATATAAAATATAGATCCGATTCGATTACATCCCTGTTCTTTATAAACACCACCCGTCTATTCTATAAATTAAATAGTACATTGTTATAGAACTTAGTATTTGAACAGAAAATAAATATTTGTTAAAAATATTTTTTTCAGATTAAATCCATTACCAGATTTTTAAACAATCTGGTAATGGATTTAATCAATGGAATAAATCAATCAAAAGTCGATCGGTTTTCAATCAGAATTTTAAGATGTAATTTTAATTTGTATATATTTTTATTATATATATATATATATTTATATATACATATAGAGAAAGTTCAATGTTTAAAAACGATAATTTATAAAAAAAATATGATTTTTATAAAAAAGTTAAACAGCGAATGTCAATTAATCCAAATATTTATTGGTCAATTATTAAAGCGATCCTGTAATTCGAACATCAGTTCAAACGTTCAGTCGTTGCACTCGAAAACTGAATCTGCATCGAAGCAGTAATCAATTCAAAACGCACAGTAAAAAAATCATAATAGCACAACTATCACTTCACGTTTCCGAGCAATGTCCGAGCGTTACATAACTCCTTTTGTCTATAACGTAATTCAATTTCTGCCGACGAACGTGTGCGTGCGTGTGTGTGTGGGTGTGTGTGTGTGTAAATGTATATCCGTCGTCCGTGTAACAAGACTCACCCATATCTTCATCGCGTCTCGCATGAAGATGCTGTCGAGATTCAGAAACAACACTGAATTCAGAAATCCTCGCTCGTATTCCTTTTATACTGTACAAATGATGCCATCGGGCCACTCCTATCCATCGTTCTCTCAAATGTGCAATATTAAATTTTAATCATCGGCGTACGCTCGTACGGACGGCTTTGTTCTCCTTGAACACATCTTTTTCGGCAGATATTTTTTTAATTCTTGCTAGTAATTCGTTTATTTATTTAATGGCACGCACGAAACGGGCAGTAGGTATCTCATTTATGTGTGATTTATATCGAAGATGAAACGATTTTTACACAGCCACTGGTATCGCATATTAATAACTTACACCCAATATATATATATATATATATATATATATATATATATATATATATATATATATATATACATGTATATGTATATATATACATGTATATATAAATGTGAATGATATTGTATTGAGGACAAGAAGTGATTGGTTACTCTTCTACAGACCATTACAGCTTCAATTGAATGCATGTGCATTCTTTTTTTTCGTAAAAACAACTATTACTACAAACTGGTCGTGTTTCTTTCTTCTTCGACGAGCTAAAACCGACATTCGCCGCTAAATATAAACAACGCTCACATTCTGACATTTTTGAATATTCGACATTGATGTTCCTCTAACAGTTTTATTTAAAGCCGCGTCCAATCGGTCCATCCGATAGTATTTGATCTCAGGTCGTTCAATCGTCGCGAATGGAACAAGCATGTGAGGTGTGTACGGTTTTATGAGATATTTTTTTTTTGAAAAAAAAGAAAACAAGACATAATTCGCACACAGTCTTATCGATTTTAAACTTAAAAAGGGTTATAAACTTTTTAAATTATTTATACGTATACTTTCTTCTGGTAAACAATTCGAATTGAAAAATGAGTTTGTCTTGGTTTCTTTTTCAAGAGGCACTTGTTGTGGGTTCACTCAGGTACTAATCCGTAAGAGGTATAGAAAATCCAATTATTAATCGAATTAGCAATGTAAGAAAGTCTTTGAAAAATGTACAGTAAAATTGCTAAAGATATAAATACATATTTTAATCAAAAATACCTGTTTTAAGTCTGTAATTTTTAAATGTATATTCGTTATTTTTCATAAATAAATTCTGTTTTCATCCCGTAAACCTTACACATTTTTTTCTGATCAAAAATATTCGTTAACTCGTTATTAGTTTTTTTTATTATTGCTTATGAATATTTCAATAATCGATTCCATCATCAGAGCGCAAAGATAGAGAACAATCTACGAGGTGGAAGAAAAAATCACCTTCTTTATCTTTGAAGATATTAAAAATATCTATTTCATTTATATTTTCAATGATTATCTCTTCGTAAATTCATTTTAAGATTAACTACTAAGATAAACTCTCATTAAGAAAATGTGATAATCGTTCTTATTTTTAAGGAAAATAATAAAGGTGATTAGATTTGTTGTACTTTGGCGCTATGGAGATGTTAGAATTGCCGTCAATATGTGCACAAGCAAGAATCAAAAATGATCATTTATAAAATATTGAATATTTTTGTCCAGAAATATTTTTCCTAGACAAACTCATTTTTTGAAAATAACAAAGACTAATCAAATAGAATTCTGTTATCGAAATGGATATAATCGGTCACGTTGGACTGTAAGAATCCGTCGAGAAGAGATTCTTCACTGCATCGAATTCTAACAGGAAAAAAACAGACAAAAAAACGTGCTCGTCTCTGATCTATCACACGATTTAAAAAAAAAAACAATAACAAATCTTTCGCATCGACCAAATAACATTTAATTCGTCTGCGAAACGAAAGTGAAAACGATATTCAGTATGCGAAAATATCAGACGTTCTGTTATGTTTATGCATCGGGCGCGTCGGTGCAGCAGCATCCCACTTTTTCTTCACGCCGACGAAACAATGCAGTCGCGTTACATAACGAACACACGGCGTACTCTTTCTGAGCGTGATTTTTATCTGTTTCTCTTTTTTTTTATTCGCAGATATTTCGTCGGTACAGTGCTGCAGTTTCAGATCCACAGGGCCGTATGCCGAGCCGCTGGCCAATACGTACCGGATGATCCGAATAAACTGTTACACAAGTGCGACATTTACAAGAGTAAGGAGGCTGGGAGGATACTCAGGTATGTTGGGAATTTAATTAAGTGTAACTGCACAAATATAGTTGAAATTTGTTAGGGTTTGAAATCATGAGAGACTTTGGAAAAGCTTTTTACTAAGTCTATAAATCAGAAAAATGTGTTTCATAATCGGAAACTATTTTTAAGCTGAAAATGTCTCAGTACTGATTCTAGATTTTTTGAAAAATATATTAGATTTTCACTTGGAAATAAATGAAAGAACCGGACGTGTTGATGATGAGAGTACGGATATATCTTAACAATTAAATAATCTCTTTAAAAATTAATTGATCAATGCTGATAAAGATCGGTTTCCAAATGTTCTTTTTCAAACTGAATTGGAGTTCTGAAAAGTTCTAGTTATCAATTTGGTTTAACTCCTTGTTTACAAACCCTTATAAAATTAAAAAGAAGTACAATGTTAAATTAGATAAAAATCTACAATATTTTGAGAAAATTTCCGACTAGTAAAATGATTGAAATTTTTCACAAGTCCCAGTAGACAGTCTCGCAGCATGGTGAGAATGGAGAGCCTCTCGGTTTACACGAGACGAATAACCATATTTTTATAAGTGATTCGAGTCTATCAGTGTTTTTAGTCCCCCAGTCAGTTAATTAATTATTCAATTGTTGAAAATGTCGCAATTAAATGTTATATAATGAAAACAGTAAAAAGAGTACAGTTGGAGTCGTAGAAGAAAGTAAAGACTTCTTAATTTATTACAAATCATATCTATAAGTAAGATTCACTTGATTCAGAATCACTGGATCTGTGCTTCATCCATGCTACATTTTTATGATGAGATTAAAAACGGAATGGCATTGTACTTTGGACAAAATTCTGAAATATGCAAACGCGACCGATTCTCTTCGGTGTCGCAATTCGATTACAATAAGTATTGATATTATTCAAACTAAACATTTCATAATATTTAAGTAAAATTCGTCGAATGACGTTCGATAATTAATTCACGGTTCTGTGTTGAACAATGGCTGACGATTTACAGACAGAACGACAGTCGTGCGTAGTTCTACAACATAATAATATTCTATTTATAGGCATGCTGTCCGATCGGAGATAAGATTTACCCGCGCTGGGAAACCGAAATTAATGTACGAATTTCCCAACGGCGCGCTTATTAATTACATATTTATATTTTTAATTGCGTTCGGTGGATTTACGAGGCTTATATTAATTATTTGTGATAATAATCGGCGCGCAGTCATTCGACACAAAGGTTATTCTCCCAAATCACGTAGTTTCGGGTCGTATTGTTTTGTAATGCCGATCGTTCAATTATTCACGAGTCGAAGGCGTCCGCATAATATTTTTATGAATATATTTGAATAATGAATTTCATACAATTACTGTTGTACTTCTTCAATGCACTTTTTTTCCATGCGATTTCAAAATATGTTTTGAGCATTGTTCATGCGTCGTTGAATGTTGTTTATGTGCATGTCGGCGATTTAATAGCCGATGAAGTAATTTGAAAGTAGGTGTTTTTAGTCTTTATTTTGATAATAAACTAATTATCGATTTCTGTGATTATTACGAGTTTTATTTTACTTGCACAAGGTTAAATGTTAACGATTCAATTTATGAACGTTCCGGTTCTTTGACTGTTAAAATGAACAAAAAAATACACAATGTCTAAAAAATGAGAGGACTAGTATCGAAAAATCATACTTTTAGAAATTCGAATTTTATATAAAATCAAAAAATCGCGATCAAGATAAAAAATATATCTAGGATTATAGGATAATCGTTCAAGATGAATCTCGAGCAAGATTTTTCTCCAATTCCGAAATGGATGTGTGGGTTCAATCGTGTAAAGTTTGTCGATCAACATCGAAATGTGCATAAGCAACAATTAAAAATGATTAAAAACGAATTATTGAATATTTTTTATTAGAAAAAAATGTGATTTGTGGATGAGAAAGGATTCGTTTCTAAAAGACGTTTGAAAATTTTACACCCACTACAAATCACGAATTCAAGCTTAAAGTATAGCTTCCTGGCAAACATCTCAAATATTTTTAATAAATAATACAAGAGTCAATACAATCGCATTTGTCCTCTCAGAATTCCGACTCAAATAAATCATTCAATGGAAATAGAAATGCGATTTTTAATTATCAAAGCGAACAGAAAATTCGTCCTGTTTCAATCTTTTCTACAGCATAAAAATACAACTTACAAATACTCGAATCAAGTCGTTTAAACATATCCGAGACTAAAACACGACAAACAAACAAGAAAAAAAACGATTTCCCAATCGAATTAATGAACGAAACCGATACCTAATTTAAATTTTTCAATACATAATCGACTATTATTTTTATCAAGACATAAAATAAGCACAAAAAGCGTCCGCGCCTGAAACACACACACACAGACACACAATTACTTGTATATAAATATTAATCATATGTAAATTACAGATCGGTCAATGCTCGAAAGTTCGAATACTACCAGTTTAATAGTTTGTTGTTTCTTTTTCTGTTTTGTATCTGTGTCGAACCGAATTGAATTTAAAAGAAAATATGTACATATTTTTTAATCGTTTCAGTTATTTAAATGACCGGTTATGTCATTGTACAGGAAGTGAAACTAATTGAATTAAAAATGTATATTGGTAGAGACTTATCTCGTATTATGAATTGTACGGAGTAACGATGAATATTTGGCTCGATTATTTAACAGATCGTTTTGATAGAGTGTATTTATGCGAAGCGTTCGATATTGAAAGGAAATACTTCCTGAAAATTAAATGCTATCAGTCGAGAAAATATTTCTTACAAGTAAAACTTTCGAATTGTAAAATCATATTTCAGAAAGATCGACGACGATGATGACAGTGTAAAAATAAAAAGAACCGAGAAATACATTGCGATTAAAAAATATCAGCGCTGTCTCCTGTTACATTTTCACATCTTAGAACGAAACGAACACAGAAAAATGTCGAAGAATTTCACAGTAACAGAGAAGAATCGAATTCTGGGTTCCTAATTTTGTTTCAATTATAATCACAATATGGTCCTGATACTCTAACTAAATTCACTTTCAAAAATTAATTCTTTTTCCAATCCGAAAATTCCAAAAATATTTTCTAGTGCAACATGTTTAGTAAATCATTATTAATCATTTCGATCGAGATTATATATAAAAATTCAACTGTAATTTTTGAACAAGTGGATCTAAACGTGGACTCAAGTTCTCTAATAACACAGTAAATATATATATATATATATATATATATATATTCCTGTCAAAAAAAAACAATATACAAAATTCTCAATCCACGTTTAATTCTTTTTTTAGAAAAAAACTTCAAGAGAATCAGGCTATATATTATTAATCGTAATTTGAAAGTTTTTACATCCCCCATTCCTCTAAAATTCGATACTTTATATAATATGGCAACGAAATCATGTTCATAAATTACAATCACTCATTTTTCGGCCAGGGAGCTACAACATTGATCAACTTCAAGGAATGTATTTGAAATCAAAAATTAACGTACTGGAATTAAATAAAAATGGATCATTTCTATCGGAAAAAAGTTTTAATTTTCACAAATAATTTATGTTTTTGTCAGCACACAAATCACAAAAACTTATCTGATCATACATGTTCAATAAATCGATATTGATGCTTACACGGATTTCGATGAAGATGCCATCATCAATACTTGGTGTCCTGAAGACGACCTGGCATATTTTTTTTGTAGATTTAAAGATAAAAATAATTAGTTTGTAAAAATGAATTCAGTTTTAGTGTTAGAAATGTATAGAAAGTTTTAAGGCGACGTGAAGATTTCATCCTCATCTTGAAGTTTTATTACAATCCAATTGAAACTGTTTTTCGCCATTTCTTAAAATCGTTTCACGATCAATTCATATCCACGAGCCCTCGACGAAACCGGCCACCCGATACATATACAGGCAGACGACCGAAAACATTTCGTCACGAATAATCGAAGACATGCAGTTACGTCTCACCGACAATTCGCTCTTCTCCGGACCGTCTGACCTTTTCTGTAAAGTCAGAGTTCAAAGCGAACTTTTAACATAATTACAAGAAAGGGTAAACGCAAGATCAATTGAAACGATTGCATGCAATCGACGTGACGAGAACGAAACGCAATGGAATACGTTCGATTTTTTTTAACAGAGACAATTTTTGTGTGTTTTTTTCCTCGATATTACTTAACTCTGTCAAGGTCGACTTGAAAGTTAGAAGCGGTGGTTTTCCTTCTCCAAAGACGACATTTGACGGAAACTCGGTAGATGCGTTCGCGTTGTCCGTTTAATGATTTCTTTCTAATAAGTGACATTCAAATGAATATTTTTTTTATGCATGATCTCATTTGTATGCAAATTTGTATACAGTTTAGGTGTATGTCGGATGGAAAGGATAAGAATGACCCAAAGGACTGTACGTACATTAATGTCTTTGCATCAATATAAATAATTGAAAAGTTTAATGAAGAAATACATGTAACCGTTTAATAAATTTACGAGTAATTAATATTTTTTTATACATACAAAAAATATGTATGAATAAATTATTATATATATATATATATATATATATAAAATAAGAAGGACAAGAATTACCTAAAGGACTATTCACCAATCAATAACTATACAATAATGAAAAATATAATAAAAAAAATAATTTGTTTTAATTAAAAATTGAATCGTCAAGAGTTTAGAATGAAAGGCTAAGAAGTGAAGAGTCTTCAATAGATAGATGATTTATAAAAAGAACAATAAATGTTCATAAGGCCAACTTTAAATAGCAATTACTTTGAATAAAAGTACAGATTTTAAAATTTATAAAGAGTACAATAATTGAAATAGATTACGATTACTTAAATAAAAATAAACGCTTGTTTTATTGATCTATAATGATTTCAAAATTCATTCAAGGAGATTAATCGGTAAAATATCTATTAATGATTGTGAATGTGTTTGATTTAATCGTCGAATCGATCTAGCTAATAGACACAGAATTACAAATCGATAAACTCTGATGAATAATTGTACGAGACTGATACAACAGGGGTATGTTTTTGACAAGAGATCACGATTGACCATTAAATTAATCAAGACATGTTACAGTAAGAAAATGAAAATTGAATCGAGCTGTTTTTTATTTTAACAAAATGGATGTATGAAAAATACTTTATGTTGTATTAATTAAACATAAAAAATAGATATGTTTTCTCTTCTTGTAGAGAGAGTGAAATAATATAAGAACTAGGAACTGAAGAAACAAGCGTTTATCGATTTAATGCAAAAAGAACGCATGCGAACGTTTAATAAAATTTCACATAGTTTCATTTTGTTTAACATTTCTATGAAGCAATCACACATTGTATCGAAAAAATATTTCAGTCTTCGACGTTTAAATACTGTCATTTATTTAGTTTTCTACCGATAATTCCATTGATTTTATCAACGGACTGAGTTACAGAAAAAACGTGACGCACTTACAAACAATTCAGTATAAAAAAGGACGGGCGGTTGGAATGTACTGAAAAACATTTATTCCTCCGACTTTCTTTTAGTGCACACACACACGCGCGTATGGTTATTTTTGAACGGTTCGAATGATTCCGAAAGAGGCGTGTGTCGATCTGTAGACCGCTGATAATTCGTCGAACTAATTTAATTTACATTCCGTTTAATTATACTTGACCATTTTTATGAATGTAAATACCATTTCCGCGTACACACAGTCGCATATATTCGAGCTGTGTACGTACCACTGTATTATGCAATATTCCAGTTCGATAATTGATATTTTTTTTTTTTACTTAAAAGATTAAATTGTATTAATAATTGACATTCCGAATCATTCGAAAGTGACTGTCGATCTTGTACTGGATTCCTCGCTAATTGAAGTCGTTGTGATTGAAGCCAGGATGATTAGTAACTTTCGGAGGATCGTGTTAATTTTTTGTATGAGGATTTCAGAGAAATAATTATTGAATCTCTTTACAGACATTCATGGACGTGTTTGTGTAATATTGTGTTAAATTTAATTGATAGCTGAAATTCATTTAAAAATGATTCAGACACATGGAAATTTGATAAATTTAATTACTCAGTGTATTGAAAAAAATTATATTTTTAATATATTCTCTAGCTTGAACGAAAATATCTTTTATAATACCGCGATAGATTGAAAATCTTTAATATCACATGATTTTCGTTTAATTAAGTAAATAATTAATTATTAGAATTTCGAAACAGCACAAACACCATATAAATATTTTTTTTTGTTGAAATATCCATTAGAGACGAATATTTATTTTCACGAATGAATTATTTTTCTTTTCATATGCTACACATTTTTTTCTGATCAATAAATCACTATTGATTATATTTAATTATTGCTTATACGTATTTAGATGACAATGCCATCACTTTTAGAACGACAGAGTAAAAAAATCTGATTCAGAAAAATAACACATTTATTCAAGTATTAAAAAACGGAATTTTCAAATACTGAAAAACTGATTTTTTTTTTGATTAGCTCCATCAGTTACTTCTAATGTATCGATTGATAAATTTAAGATGATAATAGCTGACGAACTATGTGTCATTCTCTAGAACATAACTAGAGATTGCTTCTAATTATCTTAATTCTTAGGATTCTGATGAATTAATTTAGTTTTTATCTCTTATAAATATTTTATGCTTTTGAAACATTCTTAGATAGTTTTTAAATAAATTTTATCGACAATCTACATGTGAAGGGCTTAAGAATTCTCTTTTCGCTCCAAAAATTGGCCAAAAATAACTAATATATTATTATTTATCATTTTTGATTGATGCTTATGACGATCCTATAATCATGACAGCAACGATGTATAGATTTTTCTACAGGTTGGGACTGTGAAGACGATTATAAAATGAATTATTGAACATTTCTGACCTGAAAATTGTTTTGTGGTTTGTGACCTGAAAAACAATTCATTCGTGAAAGTGAATTTGGCAACAGTATCAGAATCGTACACTGTCGAAAAATTATAAAAAAGAAACGTATCTTTTTCGAAGTACCTGTAGACAAGTATCAAAATCAGCGAGACAATTTTCCAACAGAGTTCGCCATTTTGCAAAAAAATAAATACACTGAAAAATCTCTATCGGCCTTTGATTGACACGGTTTTAACTACAATTCTCTTATTATTCAATATGATATCTTGTCCACTGAGTCAAGGTCACTTCAATCTGTGTTACAGAAAGTACGATTGTATTTAATGGAAGATTATTTTTTTACCATACGAAAATATTCGCCTACAGATACGCGTTGCAAAATTGATACAAGAGACGGTTATTAAACGGTCTTGTTTTTTTTTGTACAGAATTCAATTAGACAGCAACGTGCGACTGAACGAAACTGTTTATATTTATTTCTCACAATGAATCATTCCTATGAATTTATATTTATATATATATATATATATATATATATATATATATATATATATATATATATATAACTATACTTTAATACCTTTGGAGATAATTCTTATATATTTTTAAAATAATTCTAACCAGCAAACTGTAATCATTTTTCAATATTCCATTCATTTAATTATTTTTTTATTTATCGTTTATTGACCACTTGTTTCGATTATAAAGACGGTATTTTTTTGATCTATTTGTCATGTATGTACTGTAAAAAATATTTTTATCTCGATTTTTATCATGGAAATTAAAAACGATTTACTGTGGAGCACTGATGTTCACTTCGTGGACTTATGTTGTAACGTTTTACTTTTAAAAATGAATTCCTTTTTCTAACAAACCGAACAAAAGTTATTTCTGATCAAAATGAGCATTTGGTCACCTGTACTATTGATTATGGGAATTTATATTGGAATGAAATCAGCTTCAGAGCTTTAAGAAACGAAAATCTGAAGATGTTGATATCCATATTGAAATTCGCATAATCAATTATTAAACATATCAATGAAAATTGTGAAAATTCATTTATGAAAGTGAATTTTATAAAAAATTATTACTTTTTCTTTCATAGATTAATTCTTCTGTCACCCGTCTTAGTCCAGAAACAACTTTTCTGTTCGGGCACTTTAAAATAGACCAGCTCATTCACTGAAAAGTTCTGATCAGAAAATTTATTATGATTTGCGCGATGAGAGAAAGACCTATCTGCGAATGAAAAGAAAACTTGTCTCTTGTATCGAATCGCAATCGAACGCGTATCCCTTCGGCCCAGAACCGGTCAAAATTCAAAACGGGTTTCCTTGAAAGACGACTCGTAGAAACTTCCAATCAGAACAAGTACGTTTCGTTACGAAACATTCATAGCACCTCGTGTCCATGCTGTCGAACAATTAATATTCATAGCATCTACTCGATAATTATATATGTCTTTCTTAATTATACAAACATCCATTACGTGTTATTTAAATTAGAAATATAAATATAATCGTTCGATTTAACGAACCACCTATCTCATTATACACGACCATAAAAAACAAACAGTATGTATTTACGATTAGTGTGTAATCTACACTGAAATTGATTCGAAAGAAAACGTCTCCAATTAAACACCGACGTATATACAACATAATTGAACTTTTATAGTACATAAAAACAGATTTTTATACATTTCTGAAATGTCACACGGGATTGATTTATGAAATGTGTTTTTTTTCTCTCGAACAAAACTAATGGAAATAATTTGACAGTTTAATAAACGATTTCGAATTAAAAAAAAAGTTCAAGTGAAGGAGAAGAACGTTTGTTTTCTAGTCGATGATCTTTCTAGAAAGGGAGTACAGCAGCATGAGTATTTATGTATAATTTAAACACCTGATTGTTGTCAATTAAGTCAGCGAAATAAACGTGTAAGGAAATCACACCGAATCTCATACACACGCCTGAAAATAAACAAGAGATCTGCTTCGAGTGTTTCTCACCATTGTTCCGTGGATATTTATATTTTATCTTCGAATAAAATATATATAACAGTACATTAAATGAAGTAAAAGGTCTGTTTCGACGATCTGTCCGCAAACGACGACCTTGGCGTTTTGAATATAAAACTATTGGATTGTTTCTGTTATTCTGCGAATGTTTTTTTCCTGTCTGAATTTATAATTTGTACAAGTTTAGATGGTTCGCTGCTACCTACGATTACATATCATTTTTTTATACGGCTGTGTAAACCGCATGATATAAATTTTATAAACAGGATTTGTTGAATGTTTATTTGATGATCGAATGGTTCATTATCAGAGAATATTTCAGTAGGTTTTTATATTTTGCGCGCATCTTTTTAACGATGTGTAAAAGTGTCTGAGATGTTTTTAAAGGTCTCTCCTAATAGATTCATTAATTTTACCCGACCATTTTTTTTTCAAATTGTTCGAATACATTTATTTATCTCGAATTTATTTAATTGCTATGTATCAGCAATAGTACTATTTATATTTTTTTAAAAAAAATACAAGTTTGGTACACAATCGATCAAATGATATCTAAGGACACGCTAAGACTAAAAAGAGAAGACAGAAAAATCGCTTTTTTCGAACCCTATTTCGATGAAATTTTCAATAGTTCGTTCCATTCCTCTTTCCTTTTTGAATGTTTCGATAAGTAAAGTATTTGAGATCATTTGTATTGCACTTGATCTTCTTCAACGATTCGTCCATTTCGCCTGCCTTTCGAGAATACAAATCTTTCCTAATTCTTCATTGTATTCAATTCTATATTATTTTAATCGTTTTTCTGCAACACCCATATTTTATGACTTATAATTCATTAAGATATTTCAAGGCTTCATTATGGAAATTTCGTACATTTTAAATATATATATATATATACATGTATATATATATGTATATATACATATTCTACTAGTAATATAATTAAACTGTACAATAAAAGAAACGCTTTTTGTGCTCAGATCGTCCTCAGATAACAGTGACAATATTTTTACAACGCAATATATAAAAAAAGGTTACAACATCGGCAAGGTCGTTCATAATTTCACTATTATCATTCGACTCCGATCCTCTTGGCCGACAATTTCACTTTCATTACGAGCCGTGTTCGTTATTTATGTGTCATTATTATTATAATTACATTTGTTTCTTAAACGATACGCGGCTCACAAACGACATGACGATTATTAACCGACTGAGAACGAGTTTTCAGCCGATCGATTTGTGCGTGTGATTCATGAAACGTAAACGAATGCACCTCATCATAATTTGTATTCATGCACAGAAACGAACAGATCGGACGACAGATTGTTAATTAATCGAGTATGATTTCTTCGAACGATTCCTGTGCGAATTACTTTATGGAAACAGGAAATGATTAGTGTATGTCGTGCTGACATAGTTGTTTGGTCGATTTTCACTTTGCCGATTTGCAATTTGTGAGCTTTAAGCCTGAGATTTTAGGTTTTGTAATTTATTTACTTGAGAATTCATTTTATTTGATATTTCTGATACATGTTTTCTTTTATCCCTTTTTATTATAGTGTTATTAAACCCTTGACATGCAAAGACGTCTCTGATATGTCATGTGTTTCTTATGCCATTATAAACATTGATGTCTCTGAGAGCCACGATGATTTAATTCACTTTAGTGCAGCTACGAAGCAAATATTAGAAAGAAATAATTATATATACATACATATATATATATATAGTGTTAAAGTGTGAATTATAGAAACGAACCCTGCTACATGTCTATTTTGGGTTTGTACGAAAGTGACAGTGAAAGCCTAATGGCCTCTTCTAGTGAAAACAGTGATATCGATATCATTCAACCAATTCGCACGGATGATTATACGGAAGAAGGTGAAGGTTCAAGTGAAGGTGTCTTTCGGTTATAAGTGAAAAATTGTGCACATTTTCCTGAACATAAACCTTCCACTGGTAAAAAATAACATCCTGCAGAGAGATGTCACATGTGCTCAAAAATAATATAAGGAGCGAAACGACTAGGCAGTGTAAAAAATGTTGGCAGTATCTACATTTACCAGAATGTTTCGAAAAATATCATACTCTACAGGACAATTGAATTATTGTTTGGTTTGTTATTTAATTATTCTTTATTAATTTCGGTTATTAGCATTGAATTATAATATTTAGCAACGTATAAATATTCTTTTCTTTGTTAATCTAAAAAATAAACAGTGTTTTTGGTCATATCGAATTTCAATTAATTCGTATGTCAAGGGGTTAATATTTTATTACGATTTCTATATTTCAAGAAAATGATTAAAGACAGCAAGATAAAAATGGGTCCTGTATGAGAACCGTGATGTTCTGAAAAAATGAAACGGATACAAAGAGAGGGCATGAACGACATTGTTTCACTATCATAAAAATTAACAGACATTCTTGTAATTTATAAATAATTTTTTCCATGATTCTTAAGTTCTTGGGTTCGTAACTGACAATGTAGGATAATCTAAAGATTTTCTAGTGGATAAAAGGTTGAAATTAATAATTATCAACTAATTAGTCTAACCATCTAGGGATGTGAAATAATGGAACCATCAAATATTAAAATCAATCAACATATTTCATGAAAGAGTAATTTCTAATTCCACAAACGAATTGCTTTTTCACCTCGCAGAGATATTTCATGGAGACTTTTCCGTTTGAAATAAATTTTATTCTAGTATCACGAGTCTTCAGTGGAATATTTTCGACATAGATTAAGGGAATAGAAGTAACAATTCAATTCTTAATCTTAATCATGCGATAAGATTTTATATTCCGTGCATGTTTCTTCACAGTTATTATCATAACTGAATTTTATCTCCGTCTGAATAAACTAAAAAATAAATGCTAGTCTTATAATTTATAATTGCTCCTACTCGAAACTAAATTGTTTGTTAATATACGAGCTAATTATGAAACTCGACGAAGTAATTACACACTTAAGACTATTTTGTTCAGAAATAATTTATACGTACACCTTTCTAGATACAAGTGATAAACGTGTCGTTCTATGTAACGTTCGGTCGAACTGAACTGTTCTACTGTTTGTTATTTTTTTTTCTTGAAAAGTGTTCGAAAGTCTATAAACGTGTGTGTGTGTGTCGATTGTTACATATGTAACTGTGAATTAGCATATAATAGACAATGCCCGGTCGAGTAGCTGTACGATACAACTGATCGTCTAGTAAATGCGGAACGTAAACACTGGAGAATTCAAAAGTAAGTAAAAAAATGCAAATAAAAAAATACCGAGACAAATTAAAAATCTGTACTGAAATTAACTGACGCCCGATGAACAAGGGACGCATTGATTCGTCGACTTCCGGCAAGTTAGCACCTCGTTCAACCTTGTGTCGAATGTTTCGTTTCGCAGTGGCCGAGTCATAGAACGAGGAGAAAACATGTTATTTTCTTATCGTGCGCGCGATTGTTTCTTCACACGGAGGGAAAAAAAATAGGACCGCGTCGGTGGAAAAGAAACTTAACGCAGCGACGATGGTTGTCCGCGTCGTCGATGGAAGCACAGTTTGCTGCACGGCCGGGCCTTGGCAATAGTTGCGACGTGTGACGAAATTCGCGAAGAGGTCCGCACGGACGGAAGTCGCGACTTTCAGTGTGTGGACGCGTCACGAACGGAAACAGGCTGTGCGCTGCGTCGCCGTTGCGACCAGGCTTTATGTCGGGTGACGCGCGTTCGATGTCTTGCGAACGAGATCGGGGAATAAATTTGACATAAATCGACGCACGCGGTCGCGTGGGGAAGAAATCAGATTTAGGGCTGATAGCAGGGACTGACAGTATACTAAAAAAAGGATATGAATAAATAAATCACAAGTCGTGCAGCACTTTAACACAGAATATTTTCAGGAAGTGACGTATCCTCCTACCAGATCATTTTTAGATTATTTGAAAATTTATTTTATTCTTTTTCGAAAAACATGTTCATCTAATATGACTTTTATGGTTTGAAAAGAAGCGATATTTATTATTATTTATAAATTTATTCGTTCTAGTGGCAACGATTATATTATATATAAATACAAGAGCAAATTAAAAAATAAGAGCATATTTAAGAAGAAGAGAACTCTAATTCAACGTATATGATTCTTATTAAGGTTATTTTTCTACAAAATTCTTTCTAATCTCTATGTTTAGTTTAATGTTTAATGAGCTTATGGATTCTGTCTTGGAAGGCTTCTGTCACTGTCACTATTTATTGTTTCAACTTAAATATCGAATGTACCGAAATTAAACCTTCTACATTAAAACAAAATAATGTTATCATCAACTTTGACACTGTCTTGAACATTTTTCAGTGACGGCATGACGGATGTTTCCACATTAAACATTACTACTTAGTCTGTGATCTATCTATCTATCTATCTATCTATATATATATATATATATATATATATATATATATATATATATACACTTAATTGTGATTACAATTTATCGTTTGTAAGTATTTTAAGATTTATAAATTATTTCCATTTACTTTCACATGCATATATAAATATGTCAACATTCAGAGCGAAAAATATCAATGATTCAAATACAAGTGCCTTTCCAAACGTGCCTTTGTGATTTTCCTTTCTCGAATCCTGTAGGATCGCCGTGGAATCGACACGTGGAGGCCATCAGAACCGTTCATTGTTCGCGCACTCGTCTAATTTATTGCTGTTAATCGATCGACGTCCATTATTATATCACACCGGATAAACGACCTTCGCGACGTCGTCAGATTTCCATATTAGTCAACGTTTATGGTCGATTTGTCGCGGCGCGTTCCTTCGCTCGGAACCGTCGTGTCGCTCGGAACGGATTCGAACGGGCCGTTACGTAACGTCCGCCGGTCATCGAGCGCGGACAACAAACAAACCGTCCCGTGATCTCGATTCGTGCCGTCGATCGGCGTCGCCGTGCATATTTCACGTTTAATTGCATTGACATGCGTTGATCGGAACGAGATCGTTACAGATACACACAGGGACGCACGATCTGCGCCACACGTTCCGCATATAATTAATTACAAGAACTCGCTTGAAATGTTTCCATGATTGATACCGTTTCTGTAACGACTCGATTCAATCAATTTACTAGCGATCGGTATGCATTCTTCGTTATACATTGTAGAAGGACACTCATTGAGTTCCATTTTCAGATTTGGATTATTTTTAATTAGTGAATGAAACCGGTTTTGAACTGAAAAATTATAGAATTATTTCATAAATTAAACAGTATATTTTTCTTCGACAAAATCCTCAATTCGTCTAACAAACTAGTATGAATCACTACATCATCCCTTACATCTAAATCTCTTCAGTTCAACGGTTTTTCAACGAAACATTCACAACTCGAACTAACGAACTACGACCCACGGATCAATACTTGTTCATCTCACGAACAGCAAAAAGTGCTTCGCTCGAAATCATTATCGATCATGTTTGAATGTTGTTCATTTTCATTTCATTGACTGCGCCATCATCTTCGCAGAGTCAGAGCGCATACACTGTACTAATACTCGTTTTCTTCGATCGAATATATGTTTGGTTGTCTCACACAACTGGTTTCGACGAGGAAAAAATAAATCGAGTCAAGAGGAAACAATGATACGAATAAATACTACTTTTTTAACCGGAATAACAGTTAGTTGTGTCGTCGATGAATGTTTTCATATAGCACAAGTTCAGATTGAAACGAGTGTCACAGTGACCAACACAGCCCGATCGTTCTCCATCCATCTATGACGGTCTTTCTCTCTGTTGTGTAATGTTAATGGATACCGTTTGTTTAATCGAATGCGAAAAATCACTGGTGCAATTAGACGATGATGCGAATGAACCGTAACCGAAATTCATACACCGGACCGTCATTGACACAACTGATATCCGTAGACATTGAAGGTTAAATATGTTAATAGGTTGTCGACTCGTGTGTGTGTGTGCCGAGAGAACAATTGAGATGAAGGTCTCAATGGATTCACAGGAAGATCCCAATAGATATTGTAATTCGAATCTGGTACTAAGCCGAACGTAAATAAACATATCCGTACACACACACAGATATGTAAATGGATTCATTCGTGTGAACAATGAGAGTGATGTCGAAAGTAAAACTCGCACGCCGCAGAACTAGATTTGCAAGTCGACCGAATCTCTCGACGTCTATGACAAGTGATCCGGCGATTGGGCAGGACGTGAACGCGCGTCTGCATGCATGTCATAAATCTAATTCTCTGTTTATGTGTGTGTGTGTAAATGTGTAGCTTTCACAACGTCCAGCGTAGGTATTATGTTTCTTCATGAACCGGATCTGAACATCGCTTACTAACATTAAACGTTGTGCAATAACTGTATGGTCAGTGCACTGCATTTCGTACAGTTAGAACACAATTATACAGTTTATATCGTACACACAGCAATTCATATAAATATATATATATATATATATATATATATATATATATATATTTATATATATATATAAATGTCTTGTGTAATTCCGACCATCGATACAATTGTAAAAGTACATTTTAACGAGCATTCTCTCCAAACCGAATTCCGCACGTGAAGAATCGTCTCTTCCTATCAGCACGTGTGTGCTTGAACGTCTATCATTGTTCATTTACAAGGCTGCCAATTATTCTGATCTGATTATTCGCACTGCTAATCTACGCCCGCGACTGTCTGCTATTAATATTTGAATATAATCGAGCTCGGAGCGACAGTCGACGCCTTTCTCGTTTCATTTCGTCGACGTTGCGTAATCGAAATATTCATAGAGTTACCTGTCGACGCATCAGAAAACAACCAGTCGACCCACGGAACCCACGTTCTGGGTTTTCACGTCGCCGCTCGTATTGTATTAAGGATTATCATTATCATTATGAGCGACCGACTTTCGAAATGCGTACACGGTGACAGAGTGTCTATTTTTATATAAATTACTCGTTGAACGTATTAGCATTGTTTTGTGATTGTAGAAGAGATTTATCGTTTTCGATTTGTTTAATTAAACAGCTTCGCGAAAACAATGTACAGAATGGACGGTAAGAGGTCGTGGATAATGATGGTGAATACGCAATTGATTAGAAAATAATAAAAAAATAGACTCATACGTGTGTTTAGATTTGAAATGGTTGATTACTTATAGGTATTCCTAATATACATGCTCATTAAATATGAAATGTCCGGTTTCGAATCAAAAACTTAATTTATTATCGCAAACAAGGAGCAGTATAATCAATCAAAGTATGCACCCAAACTATCGACACAGTTTTGCCATCTTGAAGGTAGCTCATTTATGCCGGCAGTGAAGAGATCGCCGATAAAATCGGGAAAGACTTTTTCATTAATTTGTCGAGAATTGAATATTTTTCCATGCAGGAAGCGGTCGAAAGCTTGGAATAAGTGGTAGTCAGTCGATGCAAGGTCTGGTGAGGTCTCCTGTAGTTCGAGCAGCGTCGTTTCTGCGACATGTGGTCGAGCGTTGTCTTGCAAGAGGGTTGACCTATCTCACAACATCTCTTGAAATGTTTCATATCGGAATCTTCTTCAACGTTTCAAACATTAAATAATAAAGAGAAAAAAAACTGAAAAGTGAACGGTCTTGTTTATATCTCGATACGTTCAATAACATTTAAATGTTAGCAGTGAAACAAACAAAAAAAAGACAAAAAGAAAAGAAATAAAATATAACAAAACTGATCGATAATGAAGCGCGCTTCGTACGAAATCCATTCCAGTCGAACATAATGTCAAGTATGCACTGGTAGTACTGGTGAACCGGAGACCTTTATCGGCGTGTGGCAATATTTCACATACAATTTCAGAGATGAAACGGTGACGAAAGCGCGGAAAGCAGTGAACAGCGACGACTGGTGGCAATGTGTGAATTTCGATACGCACGTTGCGACAAATTCTTCAACAGTTAATTACTACGTTTGCGTATGGGTGTCAACCGATGTCAGGGTCGATCCGTTTTATGTTTATTTCTAATTTTCTATCACGTACAAGATTTACAAGTGAAAGATTAAATATACACACACGGACATATATATATATATATATATATATATATATATATATATATATATATATATATATATATATACATTTGAATAAAAAAACAGTTACAATAATCCACACTTCTTTCAAAATTCCACGATAATAATCCGTTTTATAGCGTTTTAATATAATATAAAGTACACGTGTTACTTATTTACAGGTGTTGGTATTGCTGTGAAACGGCCTTGTACTAAAATATGAATTTCGTTTTGAAGAAATGAATTTAAATTCGTTTTAAGTGACTCGAAGATATGTTCGAGTAACCGGTAAGAGTTAAATAACAGTACGCGATTTCAATATTGCACGAACGTTATTGTTATTTTCTTTTCAGTCTGTTATTTTGGAACAATTCTTTTTATTGTCTTATTGGTACCGGTTTGTTATTCGTGTCATATTCAGGTAGTTGCGTTCGTTGTTTTGTTAAGCAAATCAAGATTATCGTCGTTGTTTTTTCAGTTATGTTTCAAAATATGTGATTCGGTCGTTGTTTCGATTCGTTGCGAACATTGATTCTTAGCTTTTCAGGAAATCTTATCGAAGAAAACAATCGTAAACACTGAAAATTTGATTCTCTTCCTAGCGAGTGATTGAAAAAAAGTGCCTTTAATGTGATTTTAGATTCTTTTTTCATCCCATAAACCAAAAAACGTGTCCGAAAATGTTCAATCGATTTTGATTCTCGCTTATGCACATTTCAGAGACAATTCCGTCATCTTTAAAGCGTCAAGTTGCCAACTATATCTTAACTTATCTATTATTTTAAATTCATCAATTAATTCGGACTGGCAAGACAACTTGTCTCTGCCTGGGTTTGTCGGGGGACATCTCTATAAGTCCAGGGGACGACAATGACGCCGCTAATCGCATTTTGACTTTCACAAAGCATGATTTAGTGCTTCCAATCTTGATATTCTAACATGTCGTGTCGTACATGTGAAGCCCTTGGGTTCATCTTAACATGTTCTCGCGAAAACACTTCTGAATCCTAATATTAGAATACAGTATTTTTAATGTTTTATCTTTTTAAGAGTTTCATCTCTTTTTATTCTATCTGTAAGCGTATGTTCAATCAATTTTAGGTATTTTACCAGTCCAGTTGCTTTATATGTGACTCTTATCTCTCTTTGAGAATAATATTATTTTTAATGGACTTCTTTAAAGTGTTTGGCAAACATTTTGAAAAATACCTTTTTTTTCTTCCATTCGAACACAAAAAGAAAATATTCTGTTCCCAATACAGAGCAGTTGATGATTTTGATTGCTCGAAATTTAGGAAAGTCGATGAAACAAAAAAAGTGTCAATGATACTAAAATGTTTTCTGCACTCAACGTTTTATCAATGAACATCTATTTAATTAATAAAATGTCTTTCAACACGACACAATTCTAGAATAAAACTTGAAACGTGTTTTTATATTTAATTCGTTTTCAAATGAAAAATGTCTCATTAATTCTGACTTACAAAAATATTTATAATGGATGATAGTTAATTATTTATCGGAATCAAAAGCGATACAAATTAAAATAAAAGTGCTTGTGAAAATATTGACGATCGCGCCGATTTATTTGTGTCGAGAAGGAGGTCGTCGTCGTCGTCGTCTCTCTGTACGAAACTATTATAAAACCGACCGTGCCTTATTCATAACCTGAAATGAAAACGAAAACGTCTCGATCGGACGGTAGCGTAACAGCCGTACGGTACAGCAAACATCAATTTGTTTTCTAGACGTGCGAGTGAATGTGTGCGACGCGACCGCAAGTGGGTCGAAGAATCCGAGCATTTGAAGATCACTGTCATATAAAACGATCGACAGTGTCTGCATGAATCATTCGGTGAAACTCTCGAGACTCGAAATGATGCAAAACAGAACTGTTGACCTTCGACGTTACGGACCGCGGAACGTTTAAGAAAAATGTCAAAGAAAAACAAACAGCGTTTCGGTGGAAAAAAAAGATGTGCAGAGCAGTCGGGACGAGCTCGTTGTGCAAGCTGCTGATTTTAATTTCAAAAACATGTCTAAATTAACACTCGAGTTTGTCTTTCAGATAAACTTGTGCGTTTTAATGTAGGCAAATGTTTGTCAATTGTGTTGATTTCGTATCGGGTTCGTTCGAATGCACGTAGATTTTTGTCTGATGGAAGTTACGAAACGTGCTGTTAATGAGAAGAGAGAGGACGACGGATATGCTTTTTTCCTATGACTTTTCAACTTTGTTCACGGGAATCAGTAAACCGTACGAGAGTGTAATTTCTTTCCGCACTGATTATTATATGAAAATACAGTTAGTTAATCGATTAACAAGATCTGTTTTTATTTTTAGTAAATTATACTCGTTTTAAAAAATAAGTTTAGTTGACTGTAAATTTTTAAAACGAATATGTATCAATAAATCTGTTTCATAGTGTTCTTTCTGAAAACAATTTATCGGAAGGACGGCTTTGAATCATTTTAACTCTTTAATTACAAAAATTGAACAATCGGCTACTTATTATGAGAAATAATTGATAAGTTTTTATTTACGGGACTTGAATATCTAGACAAGACATAAATGGTTAAAGATTGTTTTGATTTATTTAAATTCAATATAAAAAATAAGTCTACATAAAAGTACACAAGCTTCTCTGTCCACAATTACAAATATTATTTCAAATCGACTGAATTATAGATTTCTCTAAGATAAATTTTCTGTTTTGTCTTGATCGTTAAACAAGAAAATAAATGCAGCTTTGTCAAAATATTGCAATTGATTTCAATTATAATTCAATGTACATTACATCTGGATTGAATTTCTTTACCGACTAATTAAGTTAGATTTTTGATGTGCCTGGTAATTAATAATTTTTGATAACTTCTTATAAGGTTTATATAAATTTAAATTTTAAAAACAACTGGTTTGAAATTGAAGTACACTTTTTTATATTCAAAGGAAGGAATTTTTTAAATTGTCATTAAAATGTGTGTTAGTAATCAATAATCAAATGTTGAACGCTTTTTTTTGCTTAGAAAAGAAATGTACGATTCGCGAAGTGCGAAAACCAATTGAATATTTTATGTTTTGAGAGATACAAGACCTTTTATCATCCACCAGAGTTCTGTTTACACGAAACTCAATACTGTTATGGCTTGTCACCTTCGTGCCCGCACCGTTCGAAACAAAATCGCATGTTTTTTTCCGAAATTTCAATTAAATGTGTTTCATTGAGACGGCGTCGACTCCCGAGCGAAAAAAGCGTGTACTTTTCACTCGAGCACACAAACTAGGATGTAAAAGTCGACCGGTCGTCGAGATAGATATCACGAATATGATTTCAATGAAGCACGTCGAAAACAATGCACAATAAATTCAAAACTACTTCCTTACAATGCATCGTGATTCATTTAAATAAACATATTCTAAATAATTTAATTCGCAGCCTGCGCCGCGCTCCCGGCGAGACCTTCGAACGACAACGGCTTTCAGTTCCTTCTGCACTCTCGCCGTGATCACTTTTTTTTCTCTCCATTCTTAATTACGTTATATAATCGAATCTGCATAAAAGTCACAGTCAGAAACGGCGGTAATTAATTTGGTATTGTCACTTACTACAATTCTGACAATCACTTTCATGTAAATTTCAGTGATTGTTTTTTTTTGTTGTTGTTTTCGTACAAAAAATATAGGTCAGATTTAAACACTTTTTAATGTTGATACTCGAGAGTTTATCAGAACTGATCGAAGAATAATATCAGTAATATTTGAATAGGGAATTAATTTCAGATCAGTCGCTTCGTACCAGTTAGTTTCAACAAATAATTTTATAACTATTCACCGAGACCGTTTTAAAAGTAATGAACTACACAAATAAACACTCAGCTTTGAGGTCATTTTTTATGATAGACACAAACGTTACGAAATAGTTTTCAGAATAGTATTGCTTCAATCCGTGAATGTATCTTCTTCGTCGATAAATGTTTATAAAAAAAGACTCGAGAATGTTTTTGTTGAAAAAGACCACTTTTTCATACATCATTTTAATGATTTATTTATGTATGACCTCGTCGGTTTTCTTTCAGTCACCACCTGTAGGTGGATGTCTAGATTTGTTAATTGGATTCGTTTTTAAGTGTTATTTTATCATTTTTTTAATCATTTTAAATAATAAAAACATTCGGTTTCGAAACAGTGTACAAATATTTTTGATTTAAACGTTTGTGTACTGAGGACGAAACTTTTTATGATTCTTTGTACTATCGTGCTTATTGACTAAATAATTTATACAAAACAGTGGAAACAAACAACCGTCTTCTGTGTGATAGCATTATGAGAATGATGTTATCTCCGTCAGAATACTTATTTTTTAAAAGATCAATCACCGAACAATTTAACCAAAAATATTTTAAATGTGTATGAGAATCCAATTGCGAAAGTGCACTTAAATTCACAATACAGTTCTGACACTATGACTGAATTGATTTTACAATCTTCTTTTCATCCCACAGACTACAACAAATCTTTCTAGTCGAAAAACATTGAAAAGTATTCGGGGATTCAAGGTAGACGAACATCTTTTTTTGTACATGATCGAATCGTCCTCGAAATTCGCATAAGCAAGAATCAAAAATGATAAATAATGATTTATTGTTCATTTTTGATTAAAACACTTTTTATGTTTTGTGGATTTTAAAAATAATTGTGAAAGGTCGGCCACAATTTAGAAGATGATTTTAAAAACATCTATTTTTTTAGTTTTTTTAATATTCTTTATTTCATTCATTAAATTAGTATTTTCAAGTCTGTCAAATTTTTTAAAGTTTCACAAATGAATTCTTTTTCATCTCATTTCGATGTCGAATCAATTAAGAGAGCTAGATTGTTCTGAACCTATCAGTTTTAAGAATAATGAATTTAAAAACAGATTAGGGAGAGAAAATGAATATTTTTATTTGACGAAAAAAATATTTTTTCATTCCACAAGCGACGACAAAATGTTTCTTGTTAAAAGTGTTGAACAAAACATTTAATCATTTCTGAGTGTTGCTCGTGCGCATTGCGATACAATGTCATCATCTTCAGATCATAATCACTTCCTTGAAGAGTGTTAACTTTTTATGTAAACAGTGAATATTATATATTTATATATAAAATCCATTGCATCGAGCGTATCTACTACGAAAATGATAATGATCGTTGCATTAACAGACTAAACAGACCGTGATTCAAAATAAACAGATACGGGTAATTAAATTAATTAATTCTATGGCGTTTAAGAATACTTTAGCATTTCAAAAATGACATAAAACAGATTTGTAACGAAATTTATTACCTCTATATGATAATTGGTTTGTTTAAACAGCCGGTCGAATAATACATTCTATCAGGTCATACGATAAAATTCTATTAAACCATCGTACTATTAATTATGAATAATACAAAGTAACAGATTCCTCTGTACCTTTACACACTGAAGAAGGTAGCGTTTACATCAAAATATAGATAGGTAATAATAAAAAATAATCAATAATAATTTATTAAACGTTTTGTATGGTCTGTGAGATGAGATAATAATTCATTTCAAATCAAACTACTTCCCGATAATCTTTTTCAACAATGTTCTAAATAGATTAACATCTTGCACCATGATGACATATTCTTACTTGTTTATCAAATAATTGCATTTTTAAACAATACATATGTGGAATTAACATCCTATTCATCTTGAAATCGCGACCTAACTTTATGTAAGTTCTTTCTGTTTCTCCTTATAAAAAATTACAAAATACAAATCGTCTCTGAAGACTGTGTCAATCGAAGGACATTTATAGAAGATAATTGAGAATATTTTGACACATATCAAAAATATTTTCAAAAAATGTAAATTCCTTGTTTTAAAACTCGCATATAACAGATGTTCCCTTCTATTCCAGCGAAATGATGCGCAAAGGCGCCTCGGAACCATGGCAGGACATACTGTTCGCCGCGACGGGCGAAACCCGGCTGGACGGTAGCGCGATGCGGGACTACTTCCGTCCTCTCGAAGAATGGCTACGCAGCGAGAGTCTCCGTACTGGCGAGCTCGTCGGATGGGCGTACGACGGCGATTACTGTAAACAGACACTGGAGACGGCGAACCTGCAGGTGCACGGAGGATTTTACAGCGGCGCATCGATTAAATCGACATCAATCTACTTGACTGTCTCCGCCGTCATCGCGACGTTCTCATCGGCAAGATTGTGACGCCATGCCGTTGGATATTAGTTTATTTTTAGATTGTTTGGTATGTCGTCGACGTCGAAGAAGACGTCGACTGTTAGAGAAATCGTACCGTCTTGAACGTATAGAATAATCTATGATTTTTTTCACAAGAAGTCTTTTGTAAACACAGAAAGAGATCTGTATCCGATATGAAACAGTTTAAAGATATTTTAGATTATGTTTAAGCAATAATAATAAAAACGTTCACATTTTTTTTAAAAAAACTATATCCAAAGATGCACTTGTGTTCATTATAAATATTTTATGTATAATTTTCATCAATTAATATTCATTTACTATATTAAAAAAACATGTGTACTCGTATTAAAATATAATTAGTGGTAATTTCTTTGCACGAATGTTAATATTAGACTTGTTTTCTACATAAATATGGAAATAAATAATATTTTTACATATAAAAGTACTTGTTTCATTTTATTCGTCGTTTAAAAAACTTATTCCTCGAGTCGAACATTCACTTTTTGAAAGTCTTATAGTTTTAGTTAGAGCAACAAAAATAAATATTCATATTTCATAAAGTCGTTTATACTTGTTTTAAAAATAACCCTAATGAAATAATCAACGCAGAAAAATTATTAAATTAAGAACTATTATATTTATTGTAAGCGAGAATCATAATTGGAAACATGTTAAGTTTAAAACAGTGACCTGAAGAAACCGCAATCAAATAGAGAAGAACTGATGAGTATGCTCAATGATTCTGATAGAAAATCTATAAATATTCAGCGAACAGTAAGAAGATTTATTTTTGCTTTGATGATTTTAAGCATTCATTTAGATATTTGTTTTAAATAGAGGCAACCTTTATATTATTTCTGTCATATTCATACTTTTACGAAACAATTTCTCAACTCCTCTCTACTGAAATACATTTTAAATACGTGCAATGTTTTCCATGTCCAGCGCAAAGGTCAAATCAGTACAGTAAATTATAAAAAATCGACAATGAGGCCTTCAAGATGAAAGCCAGTTTTATATTTTTTCAAAAAAAAAAAAATATCATTGAAAGTACACGTTCAATATTTTTCCAATTACATAAACTGTCCGGCCCACACAACTAAATAATGTATTTTGCTTTCTACACGAATTATAAATTATGCAAATTAGTGTCAGGTTAATAAATTATACTAGGCTTTGATTCGACGAGACGCGATCAATTATGAAGATGTGTTTCTGTCGCACAGACATGTTTTTATATAATAAATTGTTAAGTTTAGATTCAAGAAATCTGAATACTTTCAACAATCGAGTAGAATTAGCACGCTGCAAAGTCGACGACTGAATTTCTTTTACAGATTTTAATTAAATAAAATATATTGTTTCCATGTTATGTTTGAGTATTATATGTTTTTATTTGTAAATTTTGGTTTTTAATAAGTTTCTCTGAAATAGATAAACAATAAGAAAACGATAAAAAGAGAGGTTCTGCTTTTTCAAAATGCCAAATAGGTGGACAGATCATAACATAGTTTTAGCTCTGCAGCGAAATTCAATTTTATTAAATGAATGTTTCATTCACCCACAAACAACAATTTTTTCCGATCAAAACTGTTCAAAAGTTATAATTTTCGATTGTTACTTAAACCTATTTCGATGTTGAATATATTATCATCAGTGATAGATTTTTTTGTACCTTAAATCTTTAAGAATAATGAATTTGAAACCGTATGTGGGAAGGACAATGACTTTTAATAAAGAATATTTTGTTAGATAAATGAATTATTAATTCACACATTTTTTCACATATTTTTCTATATCTCGGTACTCTGAGAATGGTGGTGAAGATGATAGGATTGCCATCGAAATTCATCACTGAAATAAAAATCAAAATTTCAGATTGAATCCAGGGATAGATTCTTAGGATTTTGAAATTTAACGCAATTGTTTCTATCAAAATATCCTTATCCAGGTTTCCTCTAAGATTCAGGTATGTTTTTTTCTCAGCAGATTTTTTTGCACCTTAACGCTCTAAAAATAATAGTACGGATGAGAACTATGTAATCAACCTCGAAATTAATATAAGCGACGATCAAAACATATTGAATATTTTTTACCAGAAAAAAACATGATTCGTGAGATGAGAAACGAATTCACTTGTGAAAGTGAATTTAGTCGCAGTGTGTGAACTGTATTTTGATGATATTTTTGTGATTGAAACTAGAGATCCAACCACACATTAAATTATTAGGTAAAGATTAAACTTAAAAGAATAAAGATGGATAATGAGATACGGTAAAATGCAATTAGACTGTTAACCAGTCAAACGGTGTATGGAGTTGATGATGTAGCACAAATATATCTATAACTTTTTTTATAGGTCGTTCTAGTCGAACAAGATTTTTCTGTACCTTACTTTCCGAGGATGATGGTATCATTATCAAAATGTATGCACATTCAACGACCAAAAAGAATCAACTATCATTTATTGAACATTTCTGATAAATTTGAAAAATAATCGAGGATAGACAACGGTTTATAATTGAAGAGATTTCTATCTTTCGAACCACAAATAGTATTGACACAATTGTTATACTATTAAGTAATGATTATAATTTAAAAAAATATAGAGAAGATATATAGATTGGAGAAAATTATAAAGATTAGATACAGAGAAGATATATAGAAAAATATAAATCAAAATGAAATCAGATAAAATTCCATTACAATATTAGCCAAATTGTTGATGTATGTATTTACTGCAGTATATTTTTTATCGTTCTGCGAATGATGGCATCGTCGTCGATATCAAAATTGTCTTCTAAACGAGTACAAGTTAATCATAAAATGTTCCAAATAATCATTGATCAAACAGGCCTGACTAGAAATTCGTTTGTGGTTCGTGGGATGAAAACAGAATTCATTTGTGAAAATGAACAGTCGTTTAAAATTATGTTCTGTTATCTAGATTTGCGATTTACTATGAAAGTTCGAATAAAAGTCAGATATTTTCATTAAAAATAAACGGAAACGTACAAATGTAGATCACAAATGACATCAGTCGTCGATTTAGATCCATTTATTCGATGATCTACTTAATGAGAACACATGTTTGTTCTTACTGATTACATAACCGACGTATATAAATATCGAGTTATTTTTTTTTAAAAAAACAATTAGCCTGTAATCGATCGTGTTAGCGATACGACGAGGTATTTAAACGACCGTCTCGTTCGTTCGCTCTTATCCGATATCAGACTGAAGCGAAAGAGTGTATTCGGATTACACAGTGGAAACGAACGATGCGAAAAAACCGGACATGTCCAATTCACCGTGTCTTATTTGTCGACTCGCATGTGAAAGTGAATAAAATCGCACAGTGGCACTGGTCAGAAACTAAACACATAACATAATACGCGTAACTTATGGTGGAACGCTGATATAATTTGTTTTACTCACGACAATCACATCTGGCATTCGAGACGTTTTCTTTATGTGTTCGATAAACATGTTACGCATACATGCATACAAGTAAATATTTACATTTATGTATGTATATATATATATATATAAGTACATATATTGTACACATTTTTTGTGCAGAAACATCAGCCGCGGTCATAGAATCATCAAATTTCGTTTCGAAACTCTCACTGTTTTCAAGAATAGCTTAGGGTTTTTTTTTGTTTCGGTGATTATAAAAAAAACTCATAACATTAATTCTTGTACTTATTTCCGAATGTGCGATATGAAAAAAATTAAATAGTGATGCGGAAATTCTCAAGGAAATAAATAAGTTCAAGTGTATTAAATATTATACATTTGTTTTGATCCGATCGAATCGTATGAAAATAGTAATGATCGAAGGAAAACAACTATGAACAACTTAACGAACTTATCTGTTCAAATATGATAAAATATAAATTATACTGTTATTGTCTTAGGCACCGTATCTGAGGTCATCACAGACTGGATTTTCACGGTTTAGAAGCCGCACGAATGTTTCACAGAACCACAATGTTCAGTGATTGATTATTTTGATCATTTTTGATTGTCGTTCATGTCGGAGAATCGTCAAATTTCGTTCATACATTCTCGCAGATTTCAAGAATGGATTGTCTTTTCGTTTCAATGATTATAAAAAAAATGCACAGCTTGAATTTTTGTATTCATTTATAAATATGTGAAGTTTGTTGATGAAAAAATGTAAATAATGATGTGAAAATACCTCAATAAATAAATAAGTTCAAATGTATTATATAAATATTTTGTCTGTTTTTTTTTTTGAGAAATTATGATCGAAGAAAAGAAAATATATAATGATTGTGTTATTCTTGATAAGATTGAGTATGACATTAATAAGATTTCCGTCATTCCACAAACCAAAAATAAACTTTCCTTAACGAAAACGTTCGACAAATAATTATTGATTATTTCTCTTCATACTCTGAAAACTTACACTAAAAATTTATCCCTCAAGCCAGAATCTAAGAAAATATCTGAATTTCAGAGATAATCCGAATGTGTCATCAAGTAGTATCAACAAATGTTATAAATTTCTATATTCGAGAATACAAAATCTATCCTTGAACTCTGAATCTAACATTTTTGTTTCGACTTCAGAAAAAAATCATAACAAGTCTTATCTAATGGAAAAAACACATTCTGTACATTTTTTAAATTTTCTTTAAAAGAATTGGATTGCAATTTATTTATGGTGATCTTTTTTACTTTTATCTCTGCGAATGATTCATTTCAATCAAAATACGCATAATTAACAATTTAAAATAATCAATAATGATTTATTAAACATTTCTGGTCAGAAAAATATGTGTTGTTTGTGAGGTAAAGAAACACAAACCATTTGTAAAGAGCTAGATAGCCTACAAATAAATTTTATAAATATGGTGTTTTTTTTCTTATATTATTCTCGATAGAAAGACATTTCCTTGAAAAGGAATTTATTTTTGAAAGAAAAGAAAGACATAAATTACAAATTCTTTTTTCTATTTAAAACATGTCAGTCCTTGAACTTGCATCTGACTCCTGAAAGATTTTCAATACTTTTATTATTTCTATGAGAACAATAAAAAAGATTATTTAGTAAATCATTATTAATGACAATAACCCGCAGGTTACAAACTTTTCTTTATTGAAATCTTACATTTATTGTCACCTATTTTCATATATTGAATAAACATTTTGACAGAAATTCGATTCTTAGCAGATATCAGGTTTAAAAAATAGCTCCAGTTTCAAACTGTTGCGAATATTTATATTTTTTCTTGTTTCTCTGTTCTGTTATATAAAACGTCTTTATTACCTTTGGTGTCTGCAGAAAAAAATATTTATCGAAACATTTTAATTTTATGTAACGTTTATTGATCGCAACTCTATATACACAGGCAATTTCAAAAAGATATGTGTGTACAAACCATATAAATGTGAATAAAAGCGAAAATCTTTTACAAAAACACTTTCACGTTGTATAATAGCCTAATATGTCAATCGACTTTTTTTTAAATATGATTTACATTTACTGTAATCTGTGTTAAAACAAAATATCATTCTATTTCGGTCGTGAGGAATTCACGTAACAGCCCGAATAAAGAATGTGAATAATATAAGAGAAAAAAAAGTAGAGAATTTATTTGAACTGTACATTTCGTACGTGCGCGAGCCGTGTCATTTATTTTCCTATTCTTGATCCGTGTAATATCTGTCACGGATATTCTTTATATGCATACCCTCGCGCGTCCTTCTTCATAAAAATGTAATAAATGTTATAGTTTCTTTTTGTACGAGCGGCTACTGCTTCTGAGCGGTCGAGATAGACCACATTTTTATAATTGCGATTGCACGAACGTATTTCAACATTTGCGATGTTCCACATATTGAGATGTGTGACATAATGAGATCAATTCATATAAATGCACTCACGTACGGAATTTTTCATGTATTTTTAATGAAGGTATTGTAATTATTGGAACGATTATTGAATTGCATAGAAGCATAGAGATCTACATCGCTTAATTCGATGAATAAAAATTATAATCCTTTCATTATATTTTACTGACAGGCCTGAATATGTTTGATTGATTTTAAGAGAAGAAATAAAATCAATAAAAGTGTACATTCAATATATTAAATGCTGTAGAAGCTTGAAAAAAATAATGTTATTAAAAGAGTAAGTTTTGAACTGATTTAAATTTAAAGAGTAAGTTTTGAACTGATTGAGATAAAACTGATAATGCGGAGTATAAAATATCATAAAAATATAACTGTATGTCTTCATTCCTGTGATTTCTTTTATACTTTATCCTAGCCTTAGTCTTTTTGGATCCTCTGAATGTCTGTTCCAAATTCCTAATTTCAGCAAATGTGCTATCTTTAATTATATGTTAACGACTAATATGAATTCCGATTTATAACGAGTATCTGCGAGGATAACAATTTGTAAAATTTAAATAAAATTCGTACACGTACCCAAACTAGTAGTGGAGAACAGATACTCGGATGAACTGAAAGAAAAAAACTCACCAGGACAACATAAAAGATGATGTTTGTCCAAGTAGTGCCTCAACCATACAAACTATATGTTTATCCGCATAGAGTGATTGATCGTTCAGTTATATATTAAATGGATTATCAAATCCTGATTATTGTTATTTTCTAGCAATAGAAAAAGTATTTAAACTCAATCGCCAAGTCACGAGAGAAATCGAACTGAACTAGCCGAATCTGATAATCTACGGTCTCAATCTTCCAAAAGACTGTTTAAAACGTTAATGTCGAGCATAAAAGACAGAAACGAATCTAATCGATCGACTTATGAAACAAGTGATCTCCTTCCAGCTATCATAAAAAATAAATTCTCGTATAAGTTTTAAAAGCGTTTCAACAGGAATGCGAAACCGATAGAAAAAATGCTCGTAATAAGAATATGTACTATACACACCCACAGTCCGCTCTTATACAAACATCTGAGAGATTATCTAATCGTCTGAAAGCATCACCTACACACGACATCTTTTTTTTAAGAAAAAAACATACAGTTCTACCTTGAAGCGTAACTCGAAATCGTATTCCAATTGCTTACATTTTCGATCTCGTCCACTCGACCACATTCACCACACATTATTCGGCTATGAATGATAAATAATATAATGAAATACCTATCAAAGATGCTAGCTGAGACCCTTTCACATGAACTGAATCGCTTCTAATACCAATGATGAAATTGTAAAATTACTCCTCGTCGCATACATGTATCTTAATTGCTACTGATTACACGTTGATATTTTAAAATATATATTACTTTCATTTATGATTGAGTACACAGTAATAACAGGATACATGCATATATATATATATATATATATATATAGATATATATATATATATATATATATATATATATATATATGTAATTATTTATGTTAAGTAAACGGCGGCGTCCCACTTGTATGTATCGATTTGATTTCTTCTCAAATTATTGTTATTGAAATTAATTTAGGACAGTGCAGTCTTTGAATATGAAACTAGGTATTAGTAAATCTGTAATCAATTCAATTAGTGTTTCTTTTGAATGTAATCCTTTTATTAACTATTGCTTTAAAACTGTTATATAAGAACGAATACAGTACCAGATTTTTTAAAAAAATATCTATCAATAAAAAAATACCAAAATGAAATATGAACAGGAGAAAATGAATTTTCACTCTCAAAAATGAATTCTTATTTCAAGCTATGAAATGAACTTAAACAGTGTCAGAGACTGTTTACAAATTTCATCGATCACTTATTTAAAAATAACAGTATATCTAGATTTATTGAATATTTTTAATCGGGATTCTTTTAAGTTTGTGGAATGGAAGAAAAGATTGATTTCTAACAGTGAAATCGAAAATTTATTGTGACAAAACGAATTCTCGGTCAACACAACTAAACGGGTAACGTAAAATTGAAAATAATATTGAATCAATTAATCTAGATATTCAATTTATCGACACAACTGCTATAAAAATGAAATCCTCTTTTTAAAAATAACAATATGTCTATATTTATTGAAACATTTTGACCGGAAGACCTGTTATGGTTTGTGAGATGGAAAAATGATTCATTTGTGAATAAGGATTGAGTCAAAGTGTCAGAACCGTGTTGTGAATTTTCATTCTTTATATTAAAATGTTTTATGATTGATTATTGTTCGTTTTGATCATATCTTGCATGATTTAGTCATCTCTATGACGCTAAGATATATTAACCACCTAATAACATTATGACTATATGTTTTTTTTTATCTGTGACTCCGTTGATATATTTCCCTATTGGTCTTCGTCCTAATCAATCAACCAAATGTGTTTCACACTCCTAATTTCAGCACGAATGCTACCCAAATATTGAACACATTATTCTATATGTATCTAAGAATGTCACTCGTACCGAAACTAGCAGCTGAGAACAGAGAGCTAATCCTAAAACGACGGAGTCCAACGCAACAACAATTATTATTGTTTCGAAAACAAACTGTTATTATGATTTGAATATCAAGATTTACATTTCATCAAAATCCAAACACACACTTCTTAAATAACACTCCAAGTGTACGCGTGAGTCCACATAAATGTATGTGTGTCTATTTATGTTTTTTTTTTACAACCTATTAAGTTCAAATATCGCAATACTGTTCCGTGCGAAAGGTTTCTGAAAACTGATCGTATTTGTACCACAAAAAAAAACCGATCTGTTTTATTGCATTATATGAGTCGTATTGTGAACTTACAACTTTCTTTTAATGAGCAGATATTTAGTCGAGACCGTACGCGGAAATTAACTTTTATGTGTAAATGGACTATTCGTGTTGTTGTTTACAAGACACATTAATAATTACATTATATATATATATAATGTTCGAAGGTGACAGAAATGATTTTGTGATCCGATTAAAGTAATAAGTAATTTATGGATTAGAAAAATCTGGTGCAATAATACGCTCGAGTTACTATCGACATGAATGATGGATGGATAGCAGATTTCTCAGAATGTTGCAATAAAATTATTGATCTAACGAATCAGACTGATTTGAATGTTTGTGAAACGTTGTATTATTCAAAAAACATGTTCTACATGGAGGCAGACACTCAAATTTCCAGCTAGACTTCCATTTATAAACACTCATATAAAGTATAGAATCTATAAATACTTATAAAAAATAAGTGTTTTTTATATTTTTTTTATATACAAAATAAATACACATCTCTTCTCTTTACAATTAGAAATATCTTTTTTCTTTTATAACACATTTGTCAGTGTCTCTGAAATAGTCTTTAGAAATTAATGCAAATACACTGTATAATAAAACTGGAAGTAAACGGTTCTTGTATTATTGCAATATTGTTTCAATCTTTGTACACTGGATCTTTGAATGACTTTCTTAAAAAATTACATACTGAGAAAACCTCAACTGAAATGAACTAGTAAATAAAAATCAACGAGAAGATTTCAAATAGAATAGAATTCATTGTTTTTTTTTAAACATTTTCAATCGATCAATTTATATTTTCAACAAAAGCTATCGAAAATGTTTCATTTATAGTTAAATTGAGTACAGTCATCTTCAATATAATTCTTCTCGATTCAAACACAACACTGTCGTGCTTGTTTCACATCTTAAACTGATTATTCAAAATTTTTTTCTGAACGTTTATTTCTTTAGGAACAGAAACAAACAATCAGAACTTAAATCAGATGAGTACAACAGACGTAGAGTGATTGCTGTTTTATTACTATTAAAAAAAATTGATCAATGCATTGTTGTAACGCGACATCTGTTTATATCTCTCTCTTATTTCTGATGACACATTAAAAGTTCTAGCGTTTCGATTGTGATTGGTTCTCGTATAGAGGACAATCTTCGAAAACGATTTCTTTCTGTTCCAAATCTGCCGTACATAATCATTACTCTCGATTTTTTCAAATAGATGAACTTTACGAACAATCCGAAACAGATCTTTTAAAGCCTGTTATTATATAACCGGCTTCGCATGCATCGCCGGAGACCTGTTCGTCTGCATACAATATTCTTTCTGTGCATGGACACCGAATGAAAGGCGCCGGCGCGTTTTTTTTTAATATTATTTCGGTGCGTTTTTGTACCTCTCGCTGCCGCTTCTTCTGCTCGTTATATCACCATATAAATAAATCAGAGCGTCTCAGCGAGATGGTACTTGCGTTTTCAATTATGGGACCGGCGCACTCCTTTTCGATGTATTAATCACCGATGAGAGAATTTCGCCCGCGGAGCTGTCAAACATCACCGTCGATTGCACACTTACTTTCTTTTTAATAAACGCAATCCGTAACAAACGATACGTGAGATTCTTTCGATACCGTACGAGTTTTATTCTTTTTGTTTGAAATATTTTCGGCTAAATAGAAGATTGGACTTTTTTTTAAAAAAAAATACACGGACCAATCAAAGATGCTTTGAACGTGTAAGTTGAAAATAAATAAAATTAAATTGAATTTCGTGCACACGTATACTTTCACAGATCAACTATTCTCTCATCTCACAAACAATAAAAAAGATCTGATCACAAAAATGCAATAAAACATTACTTAATCATTTTTGATTGTTGCTCATACGGATTCTAATGAGGATGCGATCATCGAAGATGGGTAACGATATTTATACTAATCCCAGAAAGGATAACACACTACTCAATTCAAGTTTTTTTCATGTGAAACGTTCGTGGCTTATTCGATATATATTTTCTTATCAAAAGTCAAAACATTCGAACATACTTTTTCTATGTTTTTTTTTAATTCGAGTCGCCTGAATATAAACCATCAATACATTCCCGACTGTAAACACAATCGAACCACTGTAACATATCTCGACAGAGAAGTCTTCTGATATATTAACACAAACGTGTGCAGTCATCGAAACCGTGTAATGTCAACGTTTGATACAAACGCGAGCACCGTAGATTGATTTAATAAATCAAGTAGAAGCGGAAATATGTCCTTCAACATGCAGTGCAACTAGCATTGATTGTTCAAACTGTTCTGTATCATCGTGACTGAAAATATTTGACAGACTAGTATCGACGATCGTCAACTCGCATAATCAGTCTGTCTATAAGTCCGTCGAGAAATAAAAAAGTAGACGGCCGGCAAGAAAAGCCAGCGATGTCGATTTAATTAAAAAAAAAAACTTTTTTCTGTAATTTTGTATTATTCACGAATATCGAAAAACTGCGGAAGCTGTTTCAGTAAAACCGTTAGTTTTACAATGATTTATCAAAATTCATGCACGTTTTAATTAAACATAAACACTCTGTCATTGAATTTATCATTTCTGTTTAATTTATCAGCGTTTTCTGGTACAAAAAGTGATAGTTTTAATTGTGGTTTTGTTTTTGTTTAGTTTGTTGATTTATTAATAGAAGCACTGTACATCCCGGATGAATATTTTTCCTTGTTTTTATTAATTGACTTTACCTAAACACAAATGAATACACACACACATATATATATATATATATATATATATATATATATATATATATATATATATATATATATATATGATTAACTTTCGTTTATTGTAGTACATTATAGTATACATGATATATACTCATAATGGTTGATTTAAAAAATGAATTATCGGATGAAAACTAATGAATAATTTTCAGAATTACAATTATATTCAATCGTGATTGATTAAAATCAGTTTGGATATTTTTTTAAAATGAAGAATTATTTTCAACTTGTTTTGGGCACAAATAGTGTAATTTGTATATAAAATTGTTTGATTTTAAAATGTGTACTGTTTTAAAACAAAAAAATATGGTTTTTGTAACTGATTTGTTGTCATTAACCATAAATCAATGAATTTCAGTCGAAAAAATCATTTTTGAAAAATCTTGATTTTTTATGAAATTTTGCATACTATAGGTCGTCGATTATTTTGGGTCGAAAATCGAAAGTGTGAAATGTTCGATTTTTTCATCATAAATCGATCATATGATGGGAATATAGTTACTTTCTATGAAAAATCGGTTTTTATTGTGAGAATTCATGGCTATTTTAACGGATAGTCGATTTTTAAAAAAACTTGCATTTCAACTTTCAGTAAAGATGATTGTAAATCAGGAAAAAATCGATTTTCTTTTCGAAAATTACTTTTTTTTATTCGAAATAAGTGTGTTTTATTTATTAGAATTTTTTTTTTGAAAATAAATTCAAACATTTTTTAAATAAAAGATATTGTTTAGAAGATGACATATTTTGCATCAAAAAAGAGAGAATTTAGAAAATCGTCTTTCTTTTTCCAAATTTCTAATCTCTAGACGAATAAAAACATTTTTCATCATTAATTAGTCATTTTCAATAATAAATCTATGAAATTAGAACGATAAAATCATTTTTGAAAAATTTTGATTTTTCATGAAATTTTGCATACTATAGGTCGTCGTTTTTTTTGGGTCGAAAATCGAAAGTGTGAAATGTTTAATTTTTTCATCATAAATCGATCATATGATGGGAATATAGTTACTTTCTATGAAAAATCGATTCTTATTGTGAGAATTCATGGCTATTTTAACGGATGGTCGATTTTTAAAAAAACTTCCATTTCAACTTTCAGTAAAGACGATTGTAAATCAGTAAAAAAATGATTTTCTTTTCAAAAATTACTTTCACTTATTAGGAAAAAGTGTGTTTTGTTTACAAAAATTTTTTTTTGAAAATAAATTCAAAGAATTTTTAAGTAAAAAATATTTTTTAGAAGACGATATATTTTACATCAAAAAAAAGAAAATTTAGAAAATCGTCTTTCTATTTCCAAATATCTACTTTCTAGACGAATAAAAACATTTTTCATCGTTAATTAGCCATTTTCAATAATAAATCTATGAAATTAGAACGATTAAATCATTTTTGAAAAATCTTGATTTTTCATGAAATTTTGCATACTATAGGTCGTCGTTTTTTTTTGACCAAAAATCGAAAATCTGAAATATATAATTTTTTTGTCATAAATCGATCATTAGATATGAGAATAGACACGTTATATGGAAAATCGGATTTTATTCTCGAAATTCGTGTTTATTTTAACGGTTGGTTGATTTTAAAAAAGTTAAATCGAAAAACAGAGCTTCTGTTACTATAAATCAAAAATGTAAAGTAAAAAGTATCATTTTCCATAAAAGTTCAATTTATCCTTTCGTAAGTAATGGAACACTAGAAATAAATAATTATTAAAACAACCATTCTGAACACAACAGAAATTTTAATGACAAAAAGTGTAATTATTTGTATGTAGAGTAGTTTGTAGCTAAGTAACCTAATTCTATAACATAGCCATTCAATATTTATGGACAAATTAAAGTATTAAAGGACATGAAATCAGAATAGTATTTTTCTGTTGCTAGTAGATGTCAGAGTACTAAAGTACAGATAAAAAATTAATTATTTTATCATCAAGCCATTGCTTGACTTATTCAACTAAATACGTTTGTATGACATATGTTTAAACATATATATATATATATATATATATATATATATATATATATATATATATATATATATATATATATATATATATATATATATATATATATACATCGTTCGAGTTCATACATAAAAGTACAATTATCATAGTTTATTACCGCAAAAAGAAATACGTAAATCTATTTTGATTGTGGTACTTATGGTTTGGATCTGTCTCTGAGATCATGTGTCGCAGTACGATTGATAAAAAAGAATTGTTAAGCGAAACACCACATGTTATGTATACAACAAACGAACGCATGGACGTCATATGCGAGGAATGTTACACATCGGAGGACGTCAGTGATCCTATCCTGTACATGTGTATCGATTCGATCGTGCGCCGATCGACATATGCCGAAACGACGGAGGGAAAATTAAGGATGCGTCATATAGGAAATCGTCTAAAAATAAATGTTTGTCTGGTGACAAGGAGACCTTCGTCAAGTGTCTGACGAACTGAGGAAAAAAATGTGTAAAATGTGTATCTTTTTCCCATTTTAGAGAAGTACAGTTAAGTTTTATACGGACTAGAATTTTTTGTACAAGTGCAGTGCAAGATAAAATCTATTATAATTTTTAAATACAAAATCTGCATAATGATACTTAGGCACTGAGTTTGATTCTAGTTTCGTAAATGAATTCATTCTTTACATACTCTGTCTATTATCAGCATACATTCGATTTAAAATTTTTAATATATACCATAGATACCATCGGCTAGGAAAATCATGATGTCAATTCTCTGAAGATTCATGTTGATAACACAAATTGACACCCGAAATAAGACAAACTATCTTGGAATCATACTACATTAATGACTTCTAACAATAACATAAAAATATTCTGCAAGAAAATCAGAATTAACTAAAGGAATATGGTATTTCATTACAAACACATTCAGGGTCACACTTGAACAAGTCACGATAGCCAAAATCAGAACACTTCAGATTATTATATTCAAATAATAATTCCATAATATTCAAATTACAGGCACTCGTTATGCATTTGTGACTCTATAGATAACAATTTCCATTTTTACGAAATTAGTAAATCTGCCGAACCTAATTAATCCTCTGTGTACTGCCAGGACTTACAAGTCCCATGAAAACAAGTAATATTAAATAATTAATTGTTCATAATTTAGCTCCCAGCGGTTCTATGTTTAAATTGTGATGACTGTTTTTCAATTAAAATTGAAAACAATATTTATTTTTCTGTTTTCGAACGTTATTATTTTTCATTATAAGGATTTTATTGTTTCATTTTTGAAATTTAATTAATGCAGTGAACAGTTCTACTATTCAATCCACAATTTCATTAATAAATGTACATTTTGTATGCTACTATTATTTATTAACTGATTTATTTCTTTTAGAAATTAGAAACGTAGATTACAATCGTAGCTAAATGGAATGTTGATTTCATGCCATCATTTGAACTGCTGGGTCATCTTTCATTAGTAGTTCGACTATTTCCTTGATAAAAAACAACAAAGTTAATGAACGTTAGTCTTGAAAGCATTTTAAAAACTATATATATATATATAATTATTTAAAATTAATACAATTACCAACCTTTTTTGTATACATTTTTATATATTCAACATTTGTTGTTTTCGAAAGTGTTTTTGAACAAGTACGTTAATTTTAATCTACGTTCATATTTTCTTGTTGTCTTTCACCATTATATATTTTCACACACACATTAATAAATAAGGAAATCACAAAAATTACCGATTACTTAACCTGAAAACGAAACATACTACATAAAATATTAATTGCAACACTTGTAGTACTGGAATTTATTTCAGCACTGCAATTTATTTTAATCTGGAAATGTGTTTGTTTCATTTACTTAATTCTGATAAAATTTCTCTTTCAACATGCACACACACACACACATTGATAAATCACACACATCTCTCACAGATATAATAATCTTATTCAATATATTTTCCCATTTAAAACATTTTGTAATAATCGAAACTAAGAGGAATATAAATTTGATAATATTTATATATATATATATATATATATATTGTATTTCAGCAACGAGGTGACAGATATATAACCTATTTTTTTCTTAAATTAGTGTTAAAAAAGTGTAAATATATATATTTAAAATTACTATTGACAGATGAATTAATGTTTTATAGTCAAAAAATTAGTATTGGACAGATATAAAGATTTATTTGATGTCAGTACGAATACATAAAATAAAATTATATTCATACTTTTTTAAAAATAGTCAACAGATGAACGAAAGAGATGCACATTTCTCTTCTTTTCCCTAAAAACTAGTATTAAAAAAAATATAAAAAATTATTTAATACTACTTCGCAGATATTAAATGAAATTATAATCACGTTTTTTTTCATTGTATGCGACGAGTTAATATAAACCCATGATATATTTCTCTACTCGTTCTAAGCCCTCGGCTTTTTTCAATTGAAAAGAATAAAAATTTGCAACTCTATCATAAATCATATTATATATACATTCGATACGTATAATGTCTCCTTACACAAATACTGTTTGATGACGCCACTGTCACGACATACATCATAAGTATATTCCACGGAGCGTTTTTACAAACTAACTACACAAGAAATATCTTCTTGCCAACGAATCGACATACAGCGCGGAACCGTGCTAGAACAGGACGTCCCTATCAGAGCAACGGATCCGACAATTGAATAATGTGTCCAATATCTGCGCGATTCCAGCACGGTAAGTAGATAACTTGCAACATTGTCCCGGATGACATGCCTTGACATTTAACAAATGCTATTATATCGAAGCAATAAGTGAGTAAGTTACGGGCACGGTTTTTCTCTTGCTTCGATTTCGTTCACTTCGGCCGGTCCTCGTCGTCTCGTTCGAGTACGGACTGCGAGTGGTCGAAGCATGCGGGGTCGTAGGTGATGTTTACGGACGAATCGCTTTTTTTTAGAAAACGCAATGTCCTCTGCATGCCCTGAGATCGACGTGTCGGAGATGTGAGAAATAAACGCGAAAGGAACGAGACAAGTCGACATAAGTGTTGCGTCACGACGGGGAAGTCTGTGCGGAAAAGAGTAGAACCCGGATCGTTCTATGTGTTGATTGTTTGTGTGCGCGCGTGCCGGTTTTCTTAAACTCCTGAAATGAAGTGGTGGATTCTGTTGGTGTTTACGTGCTTCCACTTACAGGTTGTTGTGTCGTTGATTGGGAAACATATCTGTCCGAGAGAAGAAACGTAAGTGTGATTCTAAATCAGTTCGTTAACTTGGATAGTTTTAATTGGAAGATAAAAACATTTAAGATAAATCCGCACGCCCCATAATATAAAATGAAATCTGCATAAACAAAATTTGATCGATTCGAAAATGATACAGCTTTACTGTCCCAAATTAAATCCTTTTTCCATCCCGCTGACCACGAAAAAATCCTCACCAAAACTGTTCAATAAACGATTATTGATAATTTTCGAATCGTCTGAAACTTATCAATACCTTGACTCTGTGAGGATTATGGCACAGTCATCGAAATGTGCATAAGTAACAATCAGAAAAAATGAGAAATCATTTCTGATTGTTGATCAATCTAATCACCACACACTGTTTTAATGTTAATCTTTAACATTTTTTTTTGGTCATTTTCTCAAAGATTTTTCTATATTATTGAGTTAACAACTCAATCTCAATTCCTTCTAGGAATTGAAACTTTCATTAGCCAACAACTCACTCTTTGATGTGCAAATATGACAAATTCATATTTCTACATCTTGAGAATAATTTAAAAAAATAACTTGATTGATAGTTTTAATCATAAAGAATCCTTTTTATAAAAATTCATTTTTTAAGACATGTTTAAACATAAAACTCTTTTATGGTGTGTGGTATTAAAAAAAATCATTTGTGACATTTGTGAACTAATTTCTATCATTAATATGAAAGAATATCATTATGGGTTTCATGACAGATAAAAAGAAAAAGAAATCTTAATTTAAAAGTCACTGGAGTAGGATGTTTAAATCTTTGATTTTATTTCAATCAAAATATTCAACTAGAAGATCGAATACAGATAAACATTAAATTTTTGACGAAAAGAAAAAATGTTGAAATTTTCAATTCATTTGATTGACTGAAAATTTTAATAAAAATCGACTCTCTGTAATTAAAATTTTATTTTATTGTCTACCAAAGAAGCAACCATATACCCAAAATTCCAGTCATACTAAAAATTAAAATACTCGAAAGTATGTGCGTGGACTTGGAACATTTCGAAAAACATTCACAACTTTCAGAATCGTGTTTTATGTATTAAATGATTTTCAATCATTTCCATTACTTATTTAATCACAATTATGCTTTTGAATCTAAACATTGCTCAATGAGCTATAAAACAGAAATTCTTCTCTTTCACAAACGAATACAATTCTTTTCTCATCCCACAAATCACAAAAGACTTCTTTACCCAAAAATGTTCAATAACTCATCTATGATTGTGGCTTGTACGTACTACTATTACGATTCCATCGTTTTCAGAATGGAAAGGCACAGAAATATTGAAGAATTTCTTCATTTTTTGAAAATATCGTCATGAGATGACAGAATGAGAAAGCAAATATGTTTACATAAATCTGTTCGTTTGATATTTACAATATATAATCAAACATACCGCAATAACATTAATAATACACTTGGTGTTTATTCTATCTCTCGGGAATTACAAACAATGCCCTGTTATAATCGCTACGGACGGTTCTATGGAGGAAAAAAAACATGTTTAATTTATAGATTCAATTTTTT
The DNA here is from genome assembly GCA_034766995.1 of Acanthacorydalis orientalis. NCBI lineage: Eukaryota > Metazoa > Arthropoda > Insecta > Megaloptera > Corydalidae > Acanthacorydalis > Acanthacorydalis orientalis. Next base: position 36,401,009 of record CM068321.1, on the reverse strand, counting down.
TCATAAACATTTATCGACCTTAAGACCACCGCATAAACATTTTTTTATCATTTCCAAATGAAATCATCGAATAAAATAATAAAAATCTTTCCTATCTAATACACCTACTCAACACTGACCTTTATTAATAATAAATTACTTAGTGTACGTTACTGTTAATTATATTTCCTCTATCAATATTTATCGATCGACGCACGGATATCTTTTCTACATAAATATATATATTTTTTCGCACGACGTGCACCACCGACCCAATTTGTTGCCGGAGCTTAAGGCTCGCACGTAATTAGACAATCGCGGTCGATACCTTGAGGCGTGGGTCTCTCTAATACTGATATTTAAGGTTTGTGTTTACGAACGCTTCCAACTACACTCCGGTGTCAAGATCACCGGTGCCAATGTTAACATTGTTACGTTTGTGCGATTGCGAAACGGCCGTTAGATGTTTTAAAACGGTTCTAAACGACGGGCAGAGATATTTTCCAAGAAATTTTATGTTTACAAGTCATATATATTTATATATATATACATTCAATTTCAGTTAAGTTTGAAAATATATCAAGATAAATAATGTCTGGTTCTTTCTTTAATACTTATTTTTTATTAAATAGATTTGAAATCTTTTCATAATTAATAAACGAAAACAGTTAGGACACTGTGACTAAATTTGCAAATTTTTCTATACTTTGTTGCTCTGAAAATGATAGCTACAAACTTGTTCTATTGAGGAAAAAAAAACATGTTCAATTTATAGTATCAATTTTATTTATACACATTTATCGACCTTAACACCACCACATAAACATTTTTTATCATTTCCAAATGAAATCATTGAACGAACGAAGCATTGTCAGCTGAATGAGTATGACAAACAATAAAAAAAATATCGATAATGATCGATTTGAGATTTGTGATTGGAAAACTGTTTGTGGTTTTGTGGGATGCAAAAGGAAATATTTTTGTTGAATTTAGTAAATTTAGCCACCATATCAGAACTATATTGCATCACTATTTTGTTACCAAAAGATATGATTTTTTATTTCCTGTAGAATTTAAAACATTTGCTCAAACATATGATATCAAAAATAGAGAGAATCAGAAAACAGATTCAGTTAAATACCTAAGAGCAAAACTCTTTCATGCGATCTGGAACGCTTATAATTTTTATCAGAAAAAATTCTGTAGCTTGTGAAGAGGAAAAAGATTCAAGTATGACTATTAACAAGTTTCTAGTCAAATAAATTATCTATTTATATCTTCAGTATTTTTTTAAACATTTTATCATAGATTTTTCTAAATTTATGAGTTAACAACCGGATTGTCAATCCCCTGTAAGAATTGCAAAACGAGTGAGTCTGCAAATCTCTCTCAATATGCGTTTAATATAAACTCGATTTTCTGTATACTCAGAAAAATTTTATAAATTCGTTCGGTTTGATTGACAATTTTAATTATCGAAAAAAAGTTCAGTTCTCTTTAGAACACTTTTGACTAAATTGTTCGTTGTCGTTTTACGGAATGAAGAAATAATGAATTTTTGAAAATATAACTTGAGATCAGAATCGAATTTCTAATAATAAACGATTATAGTAACACAATCCTGGATTAAACCGTTGCAGTCCTGGTTGTCACAAACTTGTATGTAAATTATCATTTTTAAAAAAGTACAGTGTTGTTTATTTTATAAACTTTGCAGTATATTTTTTACAGGAAAACTGAAAGGTTTGAATTTTTGAATGCACGATACAATACAAACAACTTTTCTCAACAATCTTATTAGAATCATCAACTATAAGTAATTCGAATTTGATCTCGTGCCATATACTGTTATTTATTAACGAAATCTTTCAAATCAATTCAATAAAAAATTAATTAGATATTTAAAATGTTTAATTTTTCCGAATAATGTGAAAAAAATCAAATTTATTGTCGAACGCGTTGCAACTCCACTATTATGGGAAAAAAACTGTTTCATGCGACAATAAACGCAGAAGTTAAACCTCATGCTGTCTTTCGCCTTTCACGTACGGCCGAGTGGATCGATCATTAAAAATATTCATGTTTCGAATACACACACACACACGTACGTGTACACAAATACCTACACTGGTTTTTTTTGTGTGTACCGTTCTCACAACTTGTTTCTTACGTCTGATTATTACATGATTTTTATCACATAATAGTATCATTTGTTCGACGAAATAACAGTTGTTTTGATGATATAACACATACATACGCCTCGGGTTCCTGTTCTCGAAAATTTCCGGTCCGAACGATGTGTGTGTGTTTTTACTTTCTTTCCTCTTTGTAAACGATTCGTTATTATTTCAAATGTATGTCGAAAAATATGATGCTGTATGTGTAACAGTATTTGTTGCACAGATGAACGATTCGGGTTTTCTAGCAAGTTTCCTTTACACATGTTTTGTGATAATCATAAGGATAATTATGTTTGAATCAGTCGATCGTTATCAGTTTGAACGTTGAATAAAATGTATCCAGACATGGGAATCAATGAGAGAAGATAGAAATATATTATAAATTCAAGGTCGTGTAATCAGCCTTATAAATAATAAATACTAGTCTGATTTCGAAGTGATCTGCGTTTAGAATGCGATGCCATCATCTTCATAGCGCCGAGATATAATAAAAAATTTTTTCCTGTACCTCGGCATTCTGAAAATGGTAGCTTCGCTTCCAAAATGTGAATAAACAACAATCAAAAATGACCAGTAACGATTTATTGAAAATTTTTGACCAGAAAAATGTTGATAGTTTCCGGTATGAGGAGAGAATTGAATTTTAAAAGAGAATTTAGCGACAGCGTCAGAACTGCGTTGCGATTTATCCGTCAAAACATCAATCAACATGCATTTATACAAAAATCATTGACATAGAAACACTCCTTTGATTGAAATATAAGTTCTTCCTTTTCATATAAACACTGACCTGTAACCTTTCGTATCCTTAAAAAGAAAACCTCGACGTGAAAGGTCAGTAAGAAAATACGATTCTGTATGTAGTGTTGGGTGTGCACGAATTGCATACAATTCGAAGAAGATGTCAGCAAGATTAAGTAACCGAAGACGATTTGTAATGACCGCCTGTGTGTAAAACATCGAATGCATGTAACGTATCATTAATATGTTTGATGTATGAAATGCAGTCGTCTTCGACGATTACAATAATTTAATAACAGAGACGACATTCTAGGCCAAGTATATCAGACGTCCGGCCTGAGGGCTTGCATGCAATCGCGATTCGAACATTCTGTGAAACTTGCACGTTTGTTTTTTAACCGAATTCTTGTACGGTCTCAAAAAGGACAACACTTCATCTGGTCGAATCGACTTTTACACGTTTTAATTATTCGACTGCTCTTACTGCAGTTTTATTTAAATCATAAACTCGTATGAAATCTACAAATGTAAAATGTTAATCGTCGATTCTATTCGAATGAACGACCGACTATTTATTCATTCATGTACAATTATTTGCAGATATATAGTAACATCTATCAAGACGGTGAAGAAGCCTAAAATCGTTCGAACGTTCCAGTGGTGTTACAATGTACCGCCGAGATGTGAAGTGGAGAAAACAGAATACGTCTATACCGAAGAAGTTGTCGTAAGTACATGAATCGTATAGACTTGTCTTAATAGTTGAGGAATTTTATTTCTTGTAATGTTGAAATTATAACGGTATCGACACAAGATCAATCGAACGTAGATCCTTTATGTTTATAGTTCTGTATCAGATAAGCTGTTTGTTTCAATTTAAAAAAAAAATGCTTTAAGTATTTTTGATATATCCCACTTTCACGATTCAGCTCTGACACTGACTAAATTCAAATTCGCTGATGAATTCTTAAATCATAAAAAAATTCTAGTCAGAAATGTTCAATAAATCATTATTAATTGTTGCTTATTCGCCATCCGATAGAGACGTCGCCATTTTCAAAGCACCGAGATACAGAAAAATCTATAACTGAAAAAGTATACTTATACTCAACCCTCAATAACACAACTATGAAATTTAGGATCAGAAAATTGAAATATAGAAACAAGTTTCTATATTTTAGTTATTATAGAATGTAGTCACTGTATATTTTTTGTAAGCACATTGAATTATCGAAAGAACGCACAAATGATTAAAAAATCGAGACTGAAGGAAAATCAGCCAGACTTTTCAAACTTTTTTCAACTTTACATTCATAAAAATTATTGTTCTATTTTGTATTTTATATGTTTTTTTCAAATAATCATTTATCATATTATCTTTTTGCATTCGATTTGATATATTTTTAGATTTAGATTGAAATTTAAATTTCGGGCTGATGAAAATTAGAACACTATATTGAAACAAATTTATTTAATTAACTTATTCTTTAAATTTTAAGTGCTTATTTAAATATCTCTTCCTCTCTCTTTCTCTCTTATTTATATATATATATATATATATATATATATATATATATATATATATATATATATATATATATATATGTCGTGTATGTGTGTGATTAATTAGAAAAAAAATGCCTAGAAGATTACCAATTGAAATCTATGCGTCGCTGTTGCGAAAAGTCGCCGGTGAAAGGTGTACTGAAATAAGGCCGAAATTAACATTTCTGTTTTGATAAAGAACCATTGAAAATATCCATAAACGTAATATCTGCTGAACTTGTGACCTTCGACGATTCACAAGCAAGCGACTTTTTTCGATTCGATGCGAATCAGTCGAGTCACATGTGAATCGATGTACTGTGCGACCTTCTGCTCATTATTGAAAGTTGTACGCAGAATGTCTTTCTTATACCATTTTTGTACGGTTTTTGTTTTCCACATCTTATCTAGAACTGTTTATACGAAGCACTGTATCATCTTCGAATCTAAACTGTAATGCATCACTGACATTTATACACAAACATTTATGTGTACAGGGGGCGAGTCTTTAACTGATTACAAATCCCCCTGTGGCTGTTTTGCATTTAAATACAATCATGTTTACCGAACAAACAGACTTTTTTTAGAAAAAAAAACGTATGAGATAATATACGATTAGCAGAAGACGAGCATTAAGTAATAAAACAACATTTAACTCTCTAATTGCATTATATCTTATCCGTCTAAAACAAGGGCAGGGAACCTGTTGCCTTCTGAGGCCTTAAATGCAGCCTTTTGACTGAATTCAAATTTTACAGAACGAATCCATTTATTTTTTTATACATTTTTTTTTGTCTTTTATATGTTTATCTTACTGTTAAACTGTTCTTTTACTTTCCACCTATTATACTATTTTTCAAGATTGTCTTTCATCTCTACATTGAATGTAATTATTTTTAAAAATCGTTCCCTTGCTAGATTATACAAAATATACCAAATTATATTCAACGTTAATAAATCATAGACATGTTTAAGTAGCAGATCTTCCGATAGAGACATTTAAACGCAAGGCCGTGCACAATTATCGACTGTACGGTCTTAATTAATTAAAGATAAGCGGATAAAAACGTAGGAGCCGAAAAACATCTACGGATATTACACAGGTAATAATTCAAAGTGCGTCCAGCCAGCGGCCAGATAATCACTTAGATCTTTAATAACACAGTGCCGTGCACACATGATCGATCGCCGTGAAATAGAGAAAGAAAGAAAGAACGAACGAACGAACAACAACAACAATATCGATGCAGAGATAATTGCACGTATTGAGAGGCTCTTGCTGTTTACAGATCATATTCTGTTCACGCATTAGACCATGACTTTACTGTACGTGTACATACATGCATTTAGTTCGAATTGAAAGTGAATAATTAGTAGCGAGTACAGGTTATATACGATTACGTCGTCCGTGGAAGGAAGTAGACTTGACCGAGTGTGTGTGTGTGTGTGTGTGTGCTTTCACTCTCACTCGCCGATGATGTTATAATGCTATTTATTACATTATTATAACGGGATGACGCGTGGATCTCGTTCTTTGAAATCGGTACGAGCAGCAAATAACCGAGGAAATCGAACGACTTTTATATACTGGTGATTGTAAATGATAATATCGTTCACGTGACCACACCTCATTTCATACACAGCATATATACATATATATATATATATATATATATATATATATATATATATATAAATATAAGGGAAAAATATATTGGATGCGAAAATAAACTAAAGATACAAATATAACCGATTAAATGATCAAATAATTAAAGAGTTGATTGTTTCTAAGCAGGTGTAGTCCTAGTCATATTCCTACTTTAAAAATCTGCGCATACAAACAAATAAATTTATTTTTTAATGATGGTGCTATCTATTATATTACATTATTCTTATTCACTGTTAAGAGAGCAAAACGAAATCAATTTATAAAGTTCGAATGTTTTAACGTTAAAGAATAAAGGACAATCAGACAGTGCTAAATCAACACTGGATGAGACAATTTGGAAAATCGTACTTCAACTGAACGATTTTCTTCCATAGAAAAGACGCCTGTACGGGTACATATATTCTTCTGACGAACTGTGTTCTTTTCAGAGATAATCAGTCAGTAGTATCATCTCTGAAGATGAAACACATGACGTTTCATACAGAAAAAATCGTCGCAAGGATTTTATATTTTTCAAGACTGCACAAACAGATACGTGCATAACTTTATGTCTTGTCGACTTTATCATCTCTCCATACGATATTTTCGATACAGAGAAAAACACAAACGACACGCTTAATCGATAAAGAAATCCACAAAGAACAAAACCTGATATGCACTTTATTCGCAAACAGTAAATTTTAAAACGAGTCTGCAGTCCACTTTCACACAATTCTGAAATATCGTACATAATTTCATCTGTAGTCTTAATGTCATCGTGCATATGTTGCATTCCGAGTCGAAATCCGAAGGCGTGTATTGTTCAAGAGAGAGATTTTTTCCCACACGAAAGTGTACTAACATTTAACTATTCTGTTACTTTTTTACGAGTCATTGTCACTCTACCGAGATTAATGTCGATTATCTATAATTATATGTACATATATATATATATATATATATATATATATATATATATATATATATATATATATATGGATTTATTTATTTATATAAATCCTATTAACACGTGTTAATCATTTCCGTCGTTTTACATTTCTAGTTTCACTTCCTGCTGTCCTATCCCACTTCCACTTTTTTATACATAAGTTCTTTGTTCTAATCGGAAGTATTAATTAAAAACATGTTTCAATATTTCAAACACAAATGTGACAGGTCAGAAAGGTATGACCGTAATGATAAATTATGTACCGAGACGCTTTTATATTTTATAATAAATCGTGTAAGAAATCTGAATATTTAGTTCCTTGTTGTTTCGTCTGTAAAACGAAAACCGATTTATTTGCCAGAAATAAATGTCTGAAGATATATTTATAAATCCATAAATAGTATACAGATCCATTGATAATATATAATTTATATCATAATAATATCTGTTACTGATAAGAAATTCATCTTGTGACAAAAATCAATGTTTTATTTTCACAAGTAAATTGTTTGTTTCACTCAACAAACTAACAGGGACATTTTTTCTGATCAAAAATGTTCAATATATAATTTTCTCTGGCTTGGCGATCCGAACATGTTAGAATCATCGTCGAAATACGCTCAAACAAATAATAAAAAAGATTAAATTGATTCTTTATTTGAATGATTATTCAATAAAATCCAGAATATTCAAATTATTACAAATTGGAATTGAATTTCAAATAATTCTCTCGATTTATTCAATCAGTCTGTCAAATGTTAATTTATTTTATCGTTTATTTAAAAACGAATGAATGATAAACATTAGTCAACCGCACAAACAACATTTTTTCTTATTTGCATCTCATGTACAAAAATTTATTTTTTGTATAAACTGTTCAATGAATCATTTTCTGTATTTTAGCACTCTGGAGATGAAAATTAACATAACAAACAACAATTTAAAACGATTTTCGATTAGAAATATATTTGTGTTTGGTTTGTGGGATGAAAAAATAATTCGTTTAAGCATAGGTTCCGGAAAATTGTGTATTTCCCAACAGTTTTTTTCAAGTAAAGGGGAAAATCACACTGTTCGAAGGTCTTAACACTTATTTAACTATGTTTAAATAAAATTTTTCATCTATTTTTTGACACATTGAATATTTGCGACGATATCCGCAAGCAAATATAAAATCCTCATACCTCCACACTGGTGTGGAAATCTCCCAGATAAACTGAACTAGAACAAAGTACCGACGATTTTTATAATCTATAGGGTGTACTTAATTGCATAAACTACGGGCATCAAAAAAAATCAGTATTAACAAAATGGCGGCGTATAGAAGAATAGAGTGATTTTTAAACGAAATTTTACGGCTTTTTCATGATAAAAAATAAATATAATAAACATACAGGCATCTTAGTTGTTCATATAATAGAGACACTTAATTTAAAGGTGTGTATTAAATTTTAAGTCGATCGGATAATCGGTTCCAGAGTTATGCACGCCAATCGGTTAAAAAAAGGATTTCGAGAAAAACGCGTTTAAAGTTCGAATACAAGTTAAAATATATAAGAAAAATTCTGTATCAATTTTCAATCGGATGCCTTTTCAAGGACTTGTTCTGCATAGTTCAATCTATCGATTTATGAAAAAAAATCTATTTCGTCAACTTTCTAAACCGTAGCAGGGCTCTTTAGTCCAAAAAATTATTTATTTCTGTAATATATCGAATGATATCTTTTTAAACAAACAACAATTAAATTACAGTTAATAAAAAAAATACATTGTACAAGAGACAAAATCGATTTCAGAGACACGAAACGCTTGATTATAGTAAATTATATCGAAATTACAAAAATAGCAAAGCTGTAAAAATCATACAAAATCATCTACGCAACATGTATTTCGTCTAAGAGATCGGTCCGTGCTGCACAGAGTTCGAAATCCATTTCTAAACAGCGTTTCCACATCTAATCATTTCGAAAAATGAACGCAAGGTCATGGAACAAACTATTTTGAGAATATTCTCGTTCGATGTTGGTTCGGTTTCAATAATTAAGTGCCGTTTGCTCGAATGGACCAACACGGATTAACAAATAATCGAATTATGTTATGAATTCGACGATTGTATTCAAACACTCGACTATGTCAACATTCAGTGTCACACATATATTAGATATACATTTTTTTCTCTCACATACTTTTATTTATTTATATATATACATATACATATATATATATATATATATATATATATATATGTGTGTGTGTATATATATATATATAAACGCATTGACCTAGTTCTCAGAGCAAATCAATTAAATGAATTTCAAATAATGCGTTTCGCAGATCTCGCACACTGAATTTTAATAAAATTCTATTGCATAAAAGACACGTTTAATTAATTAATTATGCATTGAAAATTATCAACGCAGCCTCAACGATGTCATTGAGAGAATAATGATTTAATTAAATGTCGATTATATGGGCTTGTTAATTTTTATTTGAGGTTTAAATTACTTGTGCCATTATAAAAATAAATAAAAATCATATTAATACATCGAATATGCATTCAAATATCGTTTCTTTCGTACACCTGTTCAAGTCTTTGTACACTCGATTGTGCTACGACGATTATCTGTTTTATTATTTGTTAATTGATGTGTGATCAGTTTAAAGAAAAATAAAGCAGCTCGACTGGGAAATTTCACCGCATCGGCCATATTCGCCCGATATTGCGCCATCAGATTATCATTTGTTTAGATCTACGGAACATTCCCTCAAAAATCAAGTGTAGAAATGTCAGTGATGTTCGAGTTCACCTAGAATCATATTTTTCATCAGTGTCGGCAATTGAACATTTACAGAATAGACAACAAAAGGTCCCGGATAATGATGATTGTGAAAAATAATAAAAAAAATTTAGACTCATATGTATTTTTCAATTTGAAACGATTGATTACTTACAGGTACACCGGGTACACAGGACGGTAAAGGAAGAAGCGACGCATGATATTAGGATATCGTGCATCGCTTCTTCCTCTACCATCGCACGAGTATCCTGGACTATGTCCGTATCATAAAAAGAATGTTTCGCACAACCCACGCCAATGTTCCGTCTGTTGATGTGTTTCAGGAGGACGAGAGGACCCGCTACGTCGACGAATGTTGCGAAGGATACGTCGAAGACAGGACGAGCGCGCGGTGCGTGTCCCTCGACTGTAAAAAATGTGTCAACGGCCGCTGCAGTACGTTCACGGGAACGTGCGAATGCGAGAACGGGTACACGGGACGATACTGTACGGAGAGTGAGTTGTTCTTTTTTTAACGCGCCGCGTTTAATAATGCACGGGGCCGTTACGTGAGCGAAGGACGCTGTCGAATTTACGCGTCCGTCTGGTCTTAAACATGACAGGACGATACGGACTCTTGAAAGGAACGCGAATAACTTACACTGTATAAACATCGACGGTTTGTTCGGTGCGGCTGTGTGTGTTATCGATTCGGGATGTTGTCCTTTTTAAAGGGTCACGGTTCGGTTTATTTATCGTCGGGGCGAATCGAAATTCTATTTTTTTCCGAAGACAGAGTAAAAAACAAATTATTATCTTGATCTCTCCACTTATGACGTCATATACATTTTTTTATAATTCCCCAAACAACACAATAATATTAATCATTCATAATTATGACTGTAGACTTCTTCGCTGATGAGGTATTCATGGTTTCGGATCACCTGTCTATTTTTCACTACTATTTTCAGCATGAATGCATTAATATTCAACATCTATCTAAAGATGAAATTCGTGCCAAAACTTGAAATGGAGAACAACAGACAGATGATCTAAAACGACGAAGACCAGCAGGACAATCAATTATTCATCTCTCAGCTAATCTTTAACGTAAAAAAAATAAACGATCCGCTCAAATCCTGTTATTCTATTCGATTTTATACCCGATCAATTAAGTTTTTATCATTTTCATAATCAATCAACGTCTTCAAGTCAACCGTTAACATTGATCTCTTCAAATGTTGTACATTACCATTCCGAATTGCACTAACTGATAGTTTATTCAACCTTACATATATATATATATATATATATATATATATATATATATATATATATATATATATGTTGTGAAAGGTATATACGATTCTAATTTCGAAATCGAGTTAGAACCTTGGCTGAAGAGAAACGCCTTAGATTCTTAATGTTTTTTCCCTTGAAAAAAGAGCGAACACAAACAAAGCTGTCACCTTTCTTTCGTTATAAAATTCATAATCGAACGAGTTCATATATTAAAAAGAAAAATCTAAAACAACGAACGATCTGCGTGCAAATATAAGAAGACGGCGAGATGGAAAAAAATTACACAAAAATGTAAACGTGAATGCGATACGACGACGACAAACAAGTAAATAGAAGCGGCGACGATGCGAGCGGTCCTTGAAAGAGCACAATTCGGCGTCAACGTGAATTTTTCTAAACAATAAATGGGATAATAATGCAGTGGAAGACGTTGAGTAACTGAAGAAACGAGAACTTTTATGAAATAAACGAATGAGATGGTGAAACGGTCATTCGGCGTGCCCGCCGTTCTTCTAGTTGCTGTTCTGCACGAACTGTTCGTAAAAACACATCACATTACGTTCGATCATTAATACACAATTACGATATTTCGGAATAATGTCTCTGTGTGTGTGTGTATGAGCGAGTGAGTTAATTTTATGTACGATCATAGCCATATGAATTTCGTACCGAATTACAATCTGGCTGTAAACAATACTGATTGAAAGACGTCTGTCAGTTTTGGTTTGCTGTAGAGTAGAAGTAACTCTCTATTAATCTGACACAAAACTAGTATTTATTCACGGTAATTGTTCAAAATAATTGTTTAAAATGAGATCTCGTTCAAATTCAGTACAGAACTTACAACCACTTTAAAACATTTTTTCGCTAGAGCTATCTGCAAAACTTTTTTCAAAAAGAAGATCGCCAAGTACATCTAACAGCCATCCATTCGAAAAAATATCAAGGATGAAAGTATTTTGTAATTTAAAATGTTTATATAATCTTCTTAGTGATAAATTTATTTAATCATTAAAAATTTAAGAAATACTTAGAATCTATTTTTTAACCTCTTATGTACTGGCAGGACTTTCAGGCCCAATCAACAAAAACTCATATAAAATAATCAAAGATTCATCATTTACCTCACGGGACTTTTATGTCTGAAATGAAAAAAAAACTGGTCTAAAATGTACATTATGTTTAAAAAAATCTACTTTATTTTCGTGTTCTGAAATGTCATTCTTTTTGATAATAAACATTACTTTGTTCGATTTGTGAATTCTAAGTAATTCAGTAAACGAAAGGACAAAACGCTTTTTAATACGTTATTGATTTTTTCAGAATGCTCGGCTTACACTTGGGGACAAAATTGTACTAATCATTGTTCATGCTACAACGACGCTATTTGTGATGCCACGAACGGGAGATGTAAATGCACTTCGGGATGGCACGGAGACAGGTATTTATATTTTCAGAAGATTTATAAGAAATGTCAATTACTAACTAAACATCTGTTTGGAGATTCTTCGCTTGAATTTTTTTTTAAAAAAATAGAACAGTACAATGAAAACTTGATAAATTTACAATAAATGAGGTTTCAAAATATGATTTCATATTTCTTTACTTTCCAAGTTCCTGTTTCCAAAAATCTTCACCGACGAATTCTTTTTTCACATCGCAAACTTTATAAAGAAAAATCTGGTTAAAAATATTCAATAAATCACTGTTGACTTCAGCAACAATCGTATTTTTCTGGTCAAAAATATTCAGTAAATTATTGATAATTTTTGATTGGTAGTCAGTAATCATAAGGATCAATAATAAGTTGTTAAGCATTCTTGTGGTTTGTGGAGTGGAAAAAAATCTTGCTACAAATAATTTACAGGTCCATAGATAATTTATAATTTATATCATAATAATATCTGTTACTGATAAGAAATGCATCTTGTGACAACAATCAATGTTTTACTTTCAAAAATGAATTATTGGTTTTACTTATCAATCCAAACACGGACATTTTTTCTGATCAAAAATGTTCAATGTATAATTTTCTGTCTTGGCGATCCGAACATGTTAGAATCATCATCGAAATACGCTCAAACAAATAACAAAAAAGATTAAAATGATTGTTTATTTGAATGATCCATCGATAGAATCCAGAATATTCGAATTATTACAAACTGGAGTTGAATTTTAAATAATTCTCTCGACGTTAATTTATTTTATCGTTTATTTAAAAATTAAATAATGTATCTCTGTCTGTATGTATGTATATACATGTATGAATATTATTTTACAGTTGTAATATCAAATGTCCCGACGGACAATACGGTCTCGATTGTAAAGAAAAATGCCAGTGCGGAGCGAATTCGTGCGACCATAAAACAGGCCAGTGCCAAGAACCGGCCGAAAAGGATATCGAAATCGTTCGAAACGAGCCAGAGACTTCAACGGCGAGTCCAAATTTGAATGACGGTACGACGAGTGAGTCGTACGACGACGTTCTTAATACGACGATGAGTTTATTGCAAACGACCACGCAGAAAATCCAAGAGACGCCTAAATTGGTCAAGACGACGACTGAAAAGTACGGTAAAGAAAAGTTCAACAGAAACAAGTCGAAGTATAATAAAAAGTTATACGTGATGGAGAACGTGCCGCAGAATATGAGCAAGACGACGACGCCGACGCCGCCGGCGACGACGACGACCGATCTTGAGAAGGAGACGGACGTACCGAAGGTCGTTTATAAGGATAATGACGATATGATCGCTTATTTCGAAACGATTGGGACGAAGAGCATGAGCACGACCCCATTGACGGGCGTCGATGCGGACTGGCCGATGGATCAGGCGGACATACCGTTAGTCCGGTCTGGGACCGCTGAAAAGAATGAATTGTCGTTCGACACGACGCGTCAGAATCGAAGCGCCGTCGATTACTTCAGCAGAGATTTTATTTCGATGCTCTGCGTCGCCGCGGGCGTGACCGTCGCTATCGTCGTGGCAGCTACGATCCTGTACTTTACCGACCGCTCTCGGCAGCATAGAAAAACAGCGGCGAGTAGCGCGGACAGAAACCAAAAAGAATCAGTCATACCGACGGTGTTATTTATCTCGCAGAGTACGTTTCACAGGGAATTAACAGGTAATTGTTACTAATGTGCTTTCGAATGAAGATAATACCTGTCGAATAATGATTAATGCAGAGAAATTGATTTAATTTACAGAAAATATATTTAACAAGTACATTTCTATTATCCACTTATATACGATTAATCTCTCACTAAATAATAAGACTCCGTGGCGCAACGGTAGCGCGTCTGACTCCAGATCAGAAGGTTGCGTGTTCAAATCACGTCGGGGTCATTTCTATTTTTGTTTTCATTTTTTTTATATATGTATTAAAATGTTTCTGTATGTATTTCAACATAAATGATTTAGAATTGAGTTTCTTTTCAGTCTAAATTTCAAAAATAAAAGATACAAGTTGATATTTTAAAACAATTTCTGTTCATGACAAAATAAAATGTTATCATGAAACTCTTTTCCATGATAAAAATTAACATCGTTCCATCTTCCTATTTAAATTGATTCATTGATTAAATGTTTTATGTAATAATTCCAAGTTGTATATAAAAAAATCTCATTTTCGTAACTATTCGATTTTTTTAGAGCCAGTGACAATCATCAGTTCAGAATTTCCAGTAGCGACCGATGCGATATTGAGGTTCAAATCGCCTGTATCGACGAATGAGGATTTTGATAAAGTTTTCGCGAACACTTTAAGAGGTTGGTGATAGTAATAGACACGTACACAAAATCAACCTTTTAATAACGATTAAATCAATGAAGGAACAGACTGGAATTGAAATCATTAAAAGCATAATTCCTAATTCTAAATTCATTTCAGTTGTCTTTCTTCCATTATCGAATTATAAATTACGATCAGAAAAAACAAGATCGTTCGAAAATGATCCAATGATATTTAATTTGTTTGACTTAATCCTCGAATCGATCCAATTAATAAGCAATGAATGAAACAGAACGATAAATTAATTTCGATTGTTAGTTATAAGAAGAAATCCATGTTATGTAACTTAATTCATCAGATCGATTAGAGATTTAGTCTAAAGTATCGAAAATTCGTACGGTGTACATTTCACAAGCCGAAAACCCTACTGAAGTGTTTATTCGTTCACAGAAGTGTTCGACAGTACATACGATCATCCCCCTTCGGTCGGCACTTTCCGTGAAGTAATCCCCAAAGATACGGAACACGTCTACGACGAGATTCCGTGTTGGAAACAACCGACGCCGGTGGATGGACCCGACCTCATCTGTAAGATCTCCTCGCCGTCCGACACAGCGCAAATCACGAAAGAAATCAAACAGAATTGAATATTATTCTTTTTTTTTGTACACATCAGCTGAAATGTACATTTATACATCTATTGTACTATTATTTTTATAATCCTAACAATTTATATATATATATATATATATATATATATATATATATATATATATATATATATAAAGTTTTAAATGATTTTTGTGCAAATACCGAACCATCCCCAGGTTTCATTTAAAGATATTACTAGACGAAAGACCGGGTGCACGTTATTCATCGCGATGCATCATGGAATTGTTATAAAAATTAAATGATAAACAGAAATATATTAAAATCGAATATGAATCATATCTGTAGAAAACAATAATGGTTTTCATTATAAAAATTTCAAAAATAAACATTCGGGTGTTTAACAATGAACGCAGATGTTCTACTAGAAAAAAAAATGTAATAAAATGTAATACACTGATTCTATGAAACAGCAGTCAGCAGGTGGCACAGGTGCGGTCAGCAGTTTTAGAAAAAAAACACACAAACAAAAATGATATATTTATATTAATTGTCGCATATTTATTTAGACGGAAACAATGAAGAAGAAACTAGAAATAAGTCACTCGTTTATTGTTCATACATCATATCTGCTACGTTTGTTATTTGTTTGCATTTTTATGCACACACACGCACACAATTCTGTCATCGAAACGTTTCACTGTCCACTCGCGTCATTTTATATTTCAATGTCAAATAGTGATACATTTTTATTACTGATAACATATCATATACATATATATATATATATATATATATATATATATATATATATATATACATACATATATATACATACATATATATATACATACATATATATATATATATATATATATATATATATATATACATATATATATATATATTTATATATATATATATATATATATATTTATATATAACATAAATACTGCACAACAAATCAATTTTTATGAATTCGTTTGATAGGTTTTATTAGATTCTCCAATATGTTATATATTCTTAAGCATATGATGTAATTTAACATAAATACTTCATTAATGTTTTTAGTAAACTACCACCAAATAAACCTTGTTGAAAATAAGTTAGAATTCCCTTCGTTGCTCTACATATCACCTATTTAATAATTATTATAATATTTTATTGTACAGAATGACCAATTAAAAACATTAAACACTAATTTACGTTCTCGACTTGTTGTCAATACACATTTATTTCATGCCGTAACGATCTTCTAGATAAAACTTCCGATTCAGAATATTAAGATTTTTTCTCTCTCTGTTCGATAATTATTTCATTTGGTCTTCTGATTCGAAAAATGTACAAAAATCACAAAATGAAAACTGAATTCATAAGGAAAAGTAATCAGTGTATATCGTTCAGATAAAATTTCTATCTGAAGTCACATGCAAAACCGTATGAAAACTAAAATGTTGAAATTAAAAAAAAACGAATACATTTTTTAAACGAGATTTAGATTATTGCTCACACAACGACATATATATATATATATATATATATATATATATATATATATATACATATATGTATACAACGATGTTTGAGGGATTTGTCACAAATCGCGGACGGACTATGTATTCTGTCACAGTTCTCTGTCGAGATATCATTTAGTTTATCACGTTATTGTGGTAAAGGAAATACAATTATTATACTTTTTGTACACATTAGTACCAGGCGTACCATGTCTAAATACAATTCATTTATTTTAACATCGACTAATTAATGATGAATACAATTTATATATTCCTTTTTATAATACTGAGTGTTGTGATGTTCAATCGAACTGACGCCTGTAATACAACTATAGAAGTACCGTAAGTACATTTTAAATTCTGGCATGTTTAAAAATAAATTAAAGATTGCGTACATCAAATGAAAAAGCGGGTAAACTGTCTTGTAAATTCATAAGAGTGAAACATAAAATATAGAGAAGCTTGCAGGGACGGATCTATATTGAAACTAATGGAAGTTAAGTTCCAGGGCACCGCTTTGTAAGGAGCCCCGCAATCAACTTAAATAAAAAAAAATACGTTGTACAAATAAAACATTTTAAAAGCAGATATTGAAACCAATGATTGTAAAATTACCATAGTTACACAATTTTGTTTTCGGTTGTATTTGTAGTGATTGTAGTAATCGCTTAAATAGTTTTATGTATTTTCTTGAGAAACATAAAAAAAATGTAAGAAAACGCTTTCACAATTAGAGACAAAACTTCACGAAATTCCATTAAATTAAATATTTTTCTGTCAACAGACAGGGAATATCGTCTGACAGTGTCAGTTGCAAACGAACTTTATTAATTAAAACTAGATTTGTCATAAGCTAACATGCTATTTTCGGGGGCTATATATATATATATATATATATATATATATATATATATATATATATATATCTTTTCTATTCGGAAACGATAATTTAAAACGGGATATCATCATATATAATTCGGATGTAGTTTTTTTTATTATTAAATATTTTAACATTCATATAGAATTTTATTAAAAGCATAAAAAATAATTATCAACAATCAAACACTCGAGTAAGACAAGATGCTAAAAAAATTCGGTTGAATAATTTGACTGCATTTCCGTGTTCTAATTTTTAAAATATATGATTCTATAGTAAATATTTGTGATTTTTATTCGGACAATGCGAATTAAAATTATAAGCGTCGACAAAAATAAAATAAACCATCATTCGCAGCGCATGACTTTTGTATCACCTCTCTCTTTCGTTAATTCTATAATTTTTGATAAGTGCAAGAAAAAATATATCCATACATACATATATATATATATATATATATATATATATATATATTCATGGGAGCCCAAAAAATAATAAAGATTCAGAGCCTCCTGATGTACAGATCCGTCCCTGCGATTTTGGATTAACAATTCGTTCTACATAACAGTATAAAACTCTGGTTAGCATTATTCGAGATGAACAATTCACTTGCTCGTCGATCGAATCGAAATTCATTAAAGAAAAGAAAAAATCGTTAACCGAATTAGTTAATAGTCGTGGGTCGCTTGTTTTGTGGATCAATAGAAAAATATGAATAATACTATAGTTCTGACATTGTGGTTACATTCACTTTCACAACTGAATTCTTTTTTCAACAAGAGAAGCAATTTTCTATCTAAAAAATTCGATAAATCATTATCGATACTTTTTGGTTGTTGCTTGAACGTAATTCAACGACGGTATCGTCATCCTCAGACCACCACTGTGAATAAAAAGCATGTTTTCGATAACAGAAGTTAGGAGAAATAAACAGAATGTTAAATCAGTCAAGGCATACCGATACGGAAATAATGAATAAATATTAAGGAGAAAAATTTCAAGAAAAAGAAAATATCTCTTTATATTTTGTCGCTCTGAAAGCACCTGCATGACATTGGCATCTAAATACACATAAATAAAAATCAATAATTATTTATTGAATATTTTTTTCTCTAGGACTTTGTGGATTATCGTATGAAAAAAGAATTAAGTTGTGAACGTGAATAATACTATTAAAATGTATTTTATTTTTATTAGGCCAGAAAGTACTATCGCCTTCATTATCTAAAATACAACTAAAAAATCATAAATAATTGTATCTTTTCATCCGAAATCGTTTTTTTTTTATTTCACACGAATATAAACATTTTTTTTTACAGGTATACGATTTCATACATTGACTATATTCCGAAACTTTACACCGAAATATATTACGAGTCGTGCTACTTGTATCTGTTTTTATGCGAGAAACAAAGAACTATAACTAAAAATATTCCGAAATTGAAGGTAAAACATTTTAACTTAATTTCATACTGCTTGAGAAACTTTGTAACAGAAAAAAATAAATAGTAGTGCTAATAAGAAAATTCTAATAAGTAATATATATATATTTACAATACTGATTTCTGTAAAAAAAAAATAAACTAATCTCACTTTCCAACTCTCGTGCACATTTCGCACGATGATCATGCTTTACGATCGGATCAAAAACGACAAGATTTTCAGGAGATCGTACGGAATGTGTGTGTGTGTGTTTGTTTCTTGTGAAGATCGACCAGAGAGCGTATTTGCTTTAGAATCGCTCTGAAACGGTTCGAGTGGACGATACTAAAAGATAAATACGCATGAATCTACTTTCAGACAAAGACATTAACTAAACTGAAGACGGTCTGCTGTGACGGATATAACTTGGAG
The DNA here is from genome assembly GCA_034766995.1 of Acanthacorydalis orientalis. Classification (NCBI taxonomy): domain Eukaryota; kingdom Metazoa; phylum Arthropoda; class Insecta; order Megaloptera; family Corydalidae; genus Acanthacorydalis; species Acanthacorydalis orientalis. The sequence continues at coordinate 36,381,299 of CM068321.1, read as the reverse complement.
AACGGTGTGACGCGACAGTGCGTTCCTGAGTGCACGCCCGCTTGCGTGAACTCCAGATGCGTCGCGCCGAACACGTGCCGATGCATAAAGAACATGAACGCATGCTGTCCCGGTTCGTGCACGAACGGGTACTGTACGCACCCGGTGCACGACTGCTCGCCCGGTCACACCGAATACAAGTCGAATGAGACCGACGCCGGCGGCCGCTGTCGTCCAATTCCTTTAGAATGCGCCGGTGACGACTGCGAGAAGACGGAGATGTGCACGTGCAACGAGGGATTCGAACTGAGCGCGGACAATCCGTTTCAGTGCGTTTCGAGCTGCACGAAGCCGTGCGTCAACGGATTCTGCACAGGTCGGGAGAACTGCACGTGTCTCGATGGATACAGTTCGAACGGGGACGACGCTTATGTCTGTGATAAAATTTCAACTGAAATGTACAACGAGTCGACGTTGGCGGCGTATGACACAGAAGTGGCGGACATCGAAGGAAGTAAACGCATGTACGATTTTTTTTCCCCGTTCTGAAACGTCATTTCGCTAGGAAATACCGTTCTGTGGTTTTTCGATATTTGTAAATGTGTCGCAATACGAAATATATGTAACTGTTCTATATTTCACTTTCTAGAAATCCAGTCGCTACAGTGACTCTAATGATTTTCATAATGTCGTTACTGATTATATTTGCGGCACTTGCGTTCATGTACAAGAAAATTCTTTTCCTAGAACGCAAGCTAAACAGTAAGTACAGAATTTAGATAAACGCATCCTCCTTGTACTCTCACTCGTCTTATTCTACATTTACAATACACTGAGAATTTATTTCATTTAATAAAAATATACAGTTACCATCAGAAATGTAACTAGAGACTCTCCTGCTGAGCACACAAAGATTAAACATTGAAAATACATTAATATTGCATTGCAAACAAATTCTGTATAGAAGTTGGAATCGACACACTTTTCACTTGGAATAATTCACTGTTGATAATCATTTGAAAGCAAAGAAATATATTAATTGACTGGAAAATTAACTTTAAAATAACACGATTTAATATTCTATACATATATATATATATATATATATATATACTAATTTCAAAATATCTCTTTTTTATTTTCAGGCGATTCGATGAATGTTATGAATACATTATACGGCACTAACCTGTAGGTAAATGAATTTTGAACAAAGAATCGAATTTTGTTTTTTTTTCTGTATGTTCCGCATTTGTGTAAAATATAAATAAAGCTGTTATTTATTTTATATAATTACTTGCGATGTTAAACAACCAAATTTCAATCTTTCTGATTCCAAATAGAATTAACCATCACTCATCGTTTCATGTCGTTCATTCTCCATAAGAGCGACAATCAGCTCGAAACATTTCAATTTCGATACTATATCGAAAATGAATTCCGAAAGATATGTATTTTTATCATAGATGAAAAGATATTTTTTCGGTCATAATACAGTTCGGACACTGTGGCTAGAGAGTTCACAAATGAATTCTTTCTTCATTCCACGAATCAGTAAGAGTTTCGTCTGATCGAATATATTCAATAAATCATTATTGATCATTTTCGATCGTTGATTGTGTACATTTCCTCTTCGTCTTTTCGTTCTGCACGGTTAAATAAAACGTTTGAATTTCGTTCACAGAAATACACGTGAAAATATTTGTAAGGAAACGCATATCGTTCAGAAACTTTGATATAATTACAGAATAATATATGTTTTTTTAAAAAAATTATATCATGTATAATATGTCCAACCGACCCTTTAATATAAGTTGTAAAGTGAACTACAATAAAATGATTATGAAATTAATCGAAAAACGGATCAAATAGATTAAAACTAACGGTAAATCTAACTCAAAATCGAAAACGGTTAATTATCAAAAAAAAAATTATACAGAAGAAAAACATAATATTATTGATTTTCAAACTTTCGACACTAGCTATCAAAATTATTATGCAGCTCAACAGTCATAGTCATCGTCATCGACAACCTCTGTCAATCCACTGCTGGATAAAGGCCTCTTCCATGATTTAGCTAAATAGTGTATACATATATATATAAAAGTATGAATAATGTTTTATCAAAAATACGGTAATTTTTCATTATCTTTTTTTGTGGAATCGAATAATGTACATCCGACATAAAATCTTTGCAATTTTCCTGTACTGATAACTGACATTCGTAATGAAGTGCTAATAGTGAACAGTCGTTCATGTGGTTTTTTCACAAGCGGAAAAAAAACGAGCTGACATTGCAGTGTCAATTATTAGCACGTGAGATGAGATCTTCGACTTTTACTTTCATAGTGGTGTCGTGGGTCTGTGTTTTGGGTGCCGATAAGGATTGCGATAGCGCATCAAAACACAGGTATGTAGTTCGTTTTCTTATTTGATGTAAATACTAATTCCAACCTGCTTATAAAGTCTGTACATGTGTGCGTGTGGGTGTGTAGAAAACGATGGGTTTTTTTTAAAAAAAATGATTTTTTTTACGGTTATTTTCCTGCATGTGAATACGATTGATTGTTTCATAACTGAGAATAATGTAATACAAGAGATAGTTTATTTTTATTTTTCAATATAATCTCGACTTCAACTGCAATTCACTCCTCGTATCTCGAAAATAATGAGGATAGGACGTCGACAATGGAATGTTTTCTCCTCTACTCGAAATTATCGAAACGTGGAGTTTATTTTTGTTTATGACGACACACTGTGACCGCGAATGCAATCTATTTTGTTTTTGCATGACACATTTCTTAATAAAGAATATTTAATCACAGCAGATATTCTATATTTTTATTTCGGCAACTTGTTTACTCGTGTTTGTACTTTGTTATGACACCGTCTTTTCCGTTTTCATGGATGTACAGATATATTTTCATCGCTATCAGTAGAACTCATCCGGGAGGATAAATAAAAACATTTTTCACGTCACACGTATTTCTATTACACCCTATAATACCTTCTCTGGATAGCAGACTTAATATTCACGGCACAAAGAGAAAACTGTTTTGAAATATTCTAAAATGTTCTAAAATTACAAATATATACTTTTTAACTCAAATCTTACAATAGATAGCAAGCGCGAATTTTTTTCTACATGTCGAGTATACTCGATATTAAACAAAAAAAATCCATCTGTTCGTGACATAAACGCTTAACGGGTTGATAATCATGCTTGTGACTCGTTCTCGCTTTTTTGGTGTATCTGGCTTCCGTTTGTCGTACGACCCACTAATTCTTCATCTCGTTGTGTGACAGTGCGACGCCCTCTTCGGCATGCGGTCCAGTTTGTTCCGACGAGTGTATAAACGGTAAATGCACCGGACCGGACACGTGCACTTGCGACGACGGATACAAGCTCGACGGGAACAGCACGCACGTCTGCTCGCCGATCTGTTCGGACGCGTGCGTGAACGGCGTCTGCACGGCGCCGGACACGTGCGAATGCTTCAGATGGTACAGGTTCGAGGCGAACAGCACGTCCGCGTGCGAACCGATCTGCAACGACGAGTGCACGAACGGCAAGTGCACGAAACCGCACACGTGCACGTGCAACGAAGGCTACGTGATGAGCAAGGACGATCCGACGACGTGCCACGGGATCTGCGACGAGGAGTGCACGAACGGGTTCTGTCTGCGGCCGGACACGTGCACGTGTCTGCCCGGACACCGGTTCAGGGCGAACAGCACGACGGTGTGCGACCCGATATGCTCGCGCGAGTGCGTGCACGGCGAGTGCACGGACCACGAGATCTGCACGTGCGACGACGGCTACGAGCAGAGCGACTTTGATTCGTACGTCTGCGATCCGTACTGCACGGAGGACTGTATCGGCGGCACGTGCACCGATCCGGAGGTGTGCACGTGCGACGACGGGTACCATCCGAGCGACGACGATCCGTACGCGTGCGACCCGACGTGCACGCGCGAGTGCGTGAACGGAAAGTGCGTCGGACCGGAGAGGTGCGCGTGTCCGAGAGGATACAGAGCGAGCAGGAACGACACGTACGTGTGCGAACCGATCTGCACGAGGGGATGCACGAACGGATACTGCGCGAGTCAGGAGGTCTGCGCCTGCTTCGACGGATACGAAATGAGCGATCACGTCTGCGAGCCGGTCTGCTCGCAAGAATGCGTGAACGGAAAGTGCGCGGCGCCCGAGGAGTGCGGTTGTAACGAGGGATACCGGCCGAACGGGACGGACCCGTTCGTCTGCGAAGAGGGATGCGGCAGCGAGTGCGTCAACGGGTTCTGTACGGAGGAGCACGTGTGCGAGTGCTTCGACGGATACGGGACGAACGACGACGCCTCGCACCGCTGCGATCCGATCTGCACGCGGACGTGCATCAACGGCTACTGCCTGAAGCCGGACAGGTGCGCGTGCCACGACGGATACGAGTTCAACACGAGCGATCTGTTCGAATGCGTTCCGGTTTGTTCGACGACGTGCGTGAACGGAGACTGCACAGGACCTGAGACGTGCACGTGTACCGAAGGATACACCTTGAGCACGGCTGACAAATACACGTGCGACATGAAATTCGATCGCATGTGGAGCGAAAAGAACCGTCAATCGAAACGTATAAAATCAGGGTATGCGAACAATTCTATTCACTGTACTTCTATTCACATTCACACGTTAATTGTCTTCTCGTCTCGCAAACTACATAAAAGTTTTCTAGTCACATAACATACTCGTACGCATTTCGATGACGATGGCGTCATTCTCAGTGCACCGAGGTACACAAAATCACGCCGTTGCCTTCGAAATGTATACAATCAACAAACAAAAATTATTTATTAAATATTTTTGACCAGAAAAATGTTTGTGGTTTGATGAGCGAAAAAAGAATCCATCTGTGAAAACAGTTCATTATCTCTGCGATATCTGTTTCATTTCCGTACCATTTGTAAAATATCTGTTTATGTTTTTACAAAATTTATCCCGTTCGTTATACATCTCATAACATAAAATAAAAACAGATTCGAAAAGAGTTGAATACTAACAGGAAGAAATATAAAAATGATGATAAACCGCACTGACGGGTTTCTTCGGGGATCGAAACACTGTTTCGAACGCCGATTTTCGACAACGTTGCAGAATGACTTAATAATTAAATTTTAAAAAAAAGTACATTTCTATTCGTGCGGCAATTCTTCGATTATCGAATCTCGTTTACTGTTCAGTCTAATCTGATAACAAATATGAAATGGAATGGGTACGGCGCGGATATTCTCTTTAAAAAAAAAAATGATTTCATGCACACGATGACGCGGAGATACAATCTGTTTTGTTATTTCTTACAGGATCATAGGAGTGATCGTTTTCGTGACCGTCGTATTTGTAATAGTGCTGGCATCAATCATCCTCATGCTAGTTATATATAAGAAAATATCAAACATGGAACAAAATGAAATCGGTAAGTAATACTTGAATGAAATACGCATATGATTATTGACTTATCTGTACATCAAATGAAAATTGTTTAATGCGAGCATTAAAATGACATTTGAAATGAAAGAAAATAACTAAACCAAATATAACTAAATCGCTGAATTTATTATAAATATCAGATTTATCTAAATCTACTTATAATAACTGAAACGCCATTCTGTCAATATTTAATCTTTTACATACAGTTGGAACTTGCAAGTCCCATAAATAAAAACTAATATTAAACAATAACAAATTCAGTTTCCAAATCTGTTTGAAACTTTTATACAGATCTTTTATACTCTCTCTCTCTCTCTCTCTCTCTATATATATATATATACATATATATATATATATATATATATATATATTTATTTATATATATATATATATATATATATATATATATATATGCGTGTGTGTACGAATATTAGAATCCTTCTTAATGAAACCATTTGTTTTCAGTTTCAGATATTCTTGTAGAAATGAACGCGATCGTACCTGAACAGGTTTAATTACAGCACATCATGAAAACACAATTCCGTTGTAAATTTAAATTATAATTTACAATATTAGTAATTAATATATTAATTTATGTTTGTTGGATTCGCAGAGAGTTAATTTATTTAATAAATCACTTATAAATACTTGTTTTCTTAAATATAATATTTTTTTTCTGGTTGAACCTGGTCAACACGACATCATAAAGTGAACAGGCCGTGTACATTTTCCATGAATTAATAAAATAGTACGACCGTACATATTATTATCGAAAAGTATTCTTTAAATGACAGTTTAATCAGTAAGATAATTCAAATCGAAATATCAGTGAATGTTTATACACAGAATCGTTATACATTGATCCGTTATTGCATTATTGTATCATGTGTGATGGAGACTAGAAAACTGGGAACAGTTGGCATTCGGTTGAATGAAAATATCTTGAATATTCTGAGATCAAAAGAGACTTTATTTCAGAGAGTTAGAAATCAACCACTTATCATGATAACGATACGAATTTCTAATACATTGAATCTGTTCACGAGATTTACTTCTCTTTGAGGATTTCACACGTTTTTTCTATGACAGGAAAACATCTTGATTACGTTTCTGTGATTTTCAGACGGTGTCAAATTTCAAACATACTATTACCAGATCTTTTCGAATAATTCATTCCTGATACTGTATTTAAATTCTGTATTAATCCGGGTAACCAGAGAACAGTTTTCTGGTCTAAAATGTTCAATAAAACACTATTAATTATTTATGATTATTGCCTGGGCGTATCTGCATTTTACACATTAATAGATTAATGTAATAAAACTTTTCGTTCGTTCTCAAAGATTCCATCATCTTCAGAACGTACAGAAATTCTTCCGAAAGCTTTATATATGTATATATATATATATATATATATATATATATATATCACGATTTGTAGCAAAATATCTTTCTAGCAACAATCGAATATTATCAATAAAGGTCTATTGAACATTGTTAATTGGAAAAAATGTTTGCGGTTTGTGATTGTATTCATTTGTGGACAAAATCTGTACCTGTCCTCTAGAAATAATATAATTTCTATTAAAATTCGTAATTGTGTATCGAAGTAGATAATAGGCAATATATAATTATTGGGCGAGTTATATCATCACCACCCACGTAGAGAAAACATAAACAACAGTCCACCTAGTGAGAGACGATAACAGAGACGACATTCTAGTTGTTAATCAGCACTCTCGCTTAGAGATGAAAACATGAACAACTGTTTAGAGCTCATCACCACACCCCACTTATGGAACAAACATAACTAGAGAACAGCTCGATTAATCACCACCAGCCGCTTAAAGAAGATAACACAGACATAAACAATCAAATCGAGTGATGAGGCCGAAATCGAGACCTGTATAAACGACTTCATGTTTAGATTAAGTCAGATTTCATTATAACTATCGTATAGAGTAAAATCTATGTAATTTTACAATAAAAAATCCACTGGTGTTTTTTTAAACATATTTCTGTCAAACCTGAACACAAAACTGGCGTTTTGATAAAGAATATTCTATAGTTTCTGTGATGTTAATTCATTAATGAACGTGGACTATGAACATGGAATATTTCAAAACATTTCTGTCGCTTGTGAGGTGAGCAAAGAATTCATGTGTGAAAATCTTACACATGACCTGAATCTTATATACAGGAAAACCGTGATTTTTGCCACCGCGACAACTCACTGTCTCACACGGTACGTGAAACGCTCCAAAAACTAAGGCAATATGAACGGGAAGTTATGATTCATCCACCTTTTTTCATGGCCTAGCGCTATCGAATTATCATCTATTTCGAAGTCTCCAAATCATTTCAATGAAGAGCTGCTTCATACAGAGAGTGATTTTCGAATCGAGCTCGATTATTTCTTTAATGCAAAGCCCGGAAGATTAAGATAGAAAGGAGTTGTAAATAAAATATAGTTTCGATCAAAATTGAAACATCAATTTTTTCGAAACTTATTCTAAAAAACCGTACTACTTATCAGCGATCCGATATTTTTCATATGACTGTTTAGTGAACGTGACTGTTACAGTGTAATGATCGTGACATTACCAACCGACCTTCGTGATAATAACTGTCGCGCCGTTTCTGAACGAAATAAAATACACAAAAAAAAATCGTCCAGTTCGACAGATAATCTCTTCGCGCGTACGTTCGATAGAACCGTTATCACCGACTAGAGTTATGCGCACACACCGTCACAATCTCGACCGTATCCGTACAGCTTCCTGGTAAATATCGCACGCCCGACACATCTCCGGATCCCCGTCCGTCCGTCCGCGCGAAATCGTCCAGAGTCTGTCGAACGCTGCTGGAAACATGACGCGGATGAACGGCGTGCAAGTTCTCGTTCTCGTTTTGGTCTCGTGCGTCGGCCTGGCGTGCGGCGACGTCGTCAAAGGGCACGACGCGACGCCCGCCCAGCTGAAGAATCAAACGGCGCAGACGGATTCTGGAATATGTTTGGTCGAGGTCTCGTACGTATTTTTTTTTTAATATTAATTTTGGTACGCGCGAACGAACGGATATCTTACTTGAAATAAGACAGTGATTAGAACGTCCGAGGAAAGAATAAACGTTTTCTTTAAAAAAGACCAAGCCGACTGAATAAATTCAATTAAAACGAGCGTGAAAAATAAACGAACAACAGTTAAAGATTTTTTTTAAATAAAAAAATTCGATAATATAGAGAGCTCAATGTTTGGTCACACTTTTTATTGAATATACTGATATTTTTAAATTTACAGAAATGCCGAACTTTTGAATATCACAGATCCGAAAGTGCCTATTCCTGTTGGAAACGGGGTGAGTTGTTTCGAATTTTACACAATTTCATATACTTGAAAAATACATGCTTTAAAAACCTGGAACTCAAATAGTAGAGTACAGACACTAATTTCTGATCGAGATCCAATTGACGGCTACTCGCACAAAATATAACGACTACAAAATCGTTAATGTTTCCTGTTTACTCTATTAAAAAAAGAAGACACCATTTGTTGATTGTCTTAACACGTTCGCGACGGGGCCTGAATTTAGTGTCCTCACCGTGGGGCGGCTTTGTTTTTCGAGAGCGTTACTACGTTTTGCCCTCTTTGCAACAATCATCCTCCTCTGTGCTTACAATATTTAAAAAAAAAATCACAAAGATAAATAGTTCTCTTACGTATATAAAGATGTAAATAAATTTACTAATTACATTAATCAGTATTTAATTGCTATGACGCGGCAATAGTTCATGTATCGCCGGTGGTTCAGCCCGTCGTGAACGTGTTAAATATATTTTAGATCAGAATTAAAACGTCAGTTCTTTTCGCTATTACAAAACTTATTTTAAAAAACCGCATTACTTGTGGATGATCCCAATATGTGGACTGGACAATAAAGTTACGTTTAAGAGTAAACATCAAGTACAGAAATAACCCCCGTGCATTCGTCTAATATCACACGCTTTAAATGCTGCTTACAATACTGTCCATCAATGTATAAAATAATAATAATGTACATTTTGAAAATCGTGTAAAACTTTTATTTTTAATTTTTAATTCATACTGTACTCCAGTACTACTTCGGGCGACATTACGATCGTCACTCGGAAAATAAATAAAAGCGCAAATAAAAATTACAATCATTTCATTTCGTTGCATCGCGTCCCACTAATGTGAAATCGGTTTCACTTGCAGAAAATTTATATCTGTTGATTGATGATGAATAATGAATTCTGATGTTTTTTATGACGAATGTTAAACCGAAATTCAATTTAACGAAGCGCGCGAGTACAAGTCCGGGGAATGTTTGCATCGATAAGCAGTACTGGCGCTGAAAACGCCACGATCAAAAATCAAAATGGATTTATCTGATTCTTTCGATTCTTACGGTACGATTTCAAGCGTTTCCCTTTGATCGCAGACAAAACCCGGCTTCAGCCAG